>BQNB010000389.1:144008-174754 GCA_026074375.1 Tanacetum coccineum | reverse complement strand
GTTAGCTTATTTAAAAGCTTATTATGCATTGTTTGGAGCTTATGGGCTCACGGCCCAATAAGCCCAATAAGCCGTGGCTTATTGTAGGCTTATTGTGGTTCAGATTATTTTGATAACTATCGTTTGGGCTGTCTCATTTTTATGCGTTTTGACAAACTTTTGGAAAGTGAAACATACCTATGTAACGATGTTAAAATTCGTTTTGAGAAATACGTTTTGGTAAACGTTGCTAGATATGAATTTGGTATTTAGTCAGAAAATGATGGAATGGAGGAAAAGCTTTTGAAATTAAGGTTTAAAACCTTGAAAAACGTTGTATAAACGAACGGGTCGTGTCGAAATTTTATAAAAATCCTATACATAGATTTTTATTAAAAAAACTTCCTTTTACGACAAAATAATAAAATATTATTATTTTAATAAGTCGACTAAAAGACAAAAAATATATATTTTATAAATATAAAATATGAAACTTCTCTAAGTTGTTTTATGTAAATAAACGTTTAATTTCCTATAAGCTATACAATTAATTAAGTTAACTAATGTTATCGAATGGATTTACCGAAGTATATTTTGAATGTCTATTATTTAGTTATCTTATATTACTTATCTATTTTTCTTAAATAGTATAAGTATACTATACTAAAGTATGAATTAGAGTATGTTATCTTGAAACTAAGTCGTCAACCATCATACCACTGATAACGTCTAAGGGTGACTGTACAACACTCGTTTGACCTCTATGCATCAACCTAGAAAACATTTTTTAAAGCGTATATCTGAAATGGACATTAATTAGACTAGGTCATGTTCGGACGTCGTTGCATTTGCTCGTTTGATCTTGCTACTGTCACCTTGTTGAGGTGAGTTCTCGTAGCCCTACTTTTTAACTCTTTTTTGTTAGGGGAAAATGGTACTCAAATCTGTTTTGAACTTGTTTTCTGTACTATGCAAAAGTTGATTTATTTTTGGGATAATGTTATGTGTCTATGACTGCTATGTGAATGACATGAATTTTGGTAGAATATACTATGTGGAACTTTCTGTGTGGATCTTTTATAGCATGGACTTGCTATAGTTTGAAATGATATATGATCTTCCGCCCTATGTATAGCTCCAGCTGGTAGGCTTTGGGTGTATGTAAATTGAGAGTTGAGGACCTTGCGTGGCAATGGTGTCCATATGGATGAGATTTAGATAGCATGGAGTTGTTATGTTTGGAAATTAAATGTGTTGCATGTATTCACTGTCATATTGCACAACTGTCCACTACTTAAAATATTGGCACAACGATTGGGTTTTCTATCAAACCTACGAGCTCACCATTATTGTTGACCTTTTCGAGTATCATTTTCTGGTAGGTCTTAACAAAGGTTAGTGGATGGTATTGGAGATCAAGGATGTGCACCCTTGGGGGTTTGGACTTAAGACTTGGGTCTTACTTATCAAAGGTTGAAAACTTAGGTTCATTGTAAAAAAAATCCAAATCTTTGTAAACTTCGTATGGTATGATCTTGTAACTTGTGCAATGTGAATCATTATGTCGCATCCTCGTGTTTCCGCCGTTGTCGGGGTGTGACATTTTCAAGCTTACAGTACTTACATAGTGCCCTTAGATTTCCATCCTTATCCTTGTATTTTTCATAATGAGCTCATATCTCTGACCTCTCTTTATACTCTTTGCGTTATCCCTTGTTCACATTACCGGCCGTAGAACCTAGAGCTTCACATCCTTTGATGCTTTGTTCCTCTATTGGATCTAACATTTCCTTAAAGTAGCCGTAAATCAAAATTAATTACAAGCGTAAGTGACATTCCTAACCAAGCTTATATAACTGAATAAACACATAAGGTTCCCAAAAATCTAGTAGACCTCATAACCCTAATGTATTCTAACACTTTTATTATACATATAAAATGAAGTGATAAACACAATTAGCACACTGAAACTATAAAAGTAGATTCTAATGTACAATAAACCAAGAACTACTGTTAACAACAAAATAAGTTCAAACATTGCAACAAAATTAAACTAGTAATAAGAGATCTATATAATTCTGACAAAATAAGCTCATACATATCAACAAAATTAAGAGACTAATAAGACATATATTTATTACCTTTAGAACAAAGCTTTACTCGTTTTTATTTTTTAACAAGGAGTCATGGATGGTTTGAATGTTTGATTGAAATGGGAATGTAGGTAAATGATAAGAAATTTTGATTGTGTGGTAGAATGAGAAGTTAGATGAATAAGAGATAGCGTGTAAAGTTTATTAAAAAAGAAAAAGATTATGTAAAATTAAAATACTTAGAGTAAATTCCATTTTTTGTCCTCGTGGTTTGGCCAAATTGCAGGTTTGGTCCTAATTCTTTTGAAAGAGCAACGAACGTCCCTATTTTAAACTTTGGCCTGCATATTCAGTCCTTTGGCCAAATTTAAATGACTAAAATACCCTTTGTCTTATTCCCTAAGGGTGGCAATTTCTGACCCGACACGAAACCCGACCTGAAACCGACACGAAAATTAACAGGTTCGGGTTGAGTCTAATAGATTTCGGGTCGGGTTTGGGTCGACCAATCTAACTCATGTATTAAATAGGCTAGGTTCGGGTTGGGAATAAATTAACCGGGTCGACCCGGCAACCCGTTTAAGATTTTTTCGAAAATAAAAAATTATTCATATTTTATTATATGTGTTAAATGGGTTAAACGGCTTGACCCGCAAACCCATTTAACCTGTTTAACCCGTGTAATGTGCCAACTTTGTATATAAAACAGGTTAAATGGGTCAACCCGAAACTTGTTTAACCTATTCAACTCGTGTAACATATTTAACCCGTCAACCCAATTATATATACGAGTTAAATGGATCAGGTTCGAGTTATGTGTAAACAGGTTAGAGTTGACATACCTGACCTGATTATTTAAATGGGTCAGGTTCAGGTTGAGGTTTTCTGAGCCGCTAACCTGCCAACCTGAACCTGACCCGAATTACCACCCTTATTATTCCCCTTGAACTTTCATATGATTATTTATTTATTTATCATTAACCAAAGAACATGAACACACCCAGATTACCACTCCCACTATGACAACCGTGACTTGAGCAGGTTAGTCATACCTTTTAGAGTCGGCTAAGTATTTATATGTGCTATATTTGTGATCTATGTGACTTTATCTGTGTGCATGATATCATTCTAAGATGCGTGTTCATATCATTTTGAATAAGTTTGAGGCATTTGTTGATTATTTCCATTTTGTTCACGTGTAGTGACAATGGAAATGAGTGACGTGTATGCATGCATTGCTACGTAAATATATGGATAATTATGTGTTAGATTAATATGAAAAGTATTTCATATGGGAAGTGAATTAGGTTCGTGAAATATGAGAGTTAGTAATGAACTTTCTAAATATAGAAAGTATTTTAGTGAAATGAAAGTTATAAATAGAAAGTTAGTATATAGTTTTTATGCAAAAAGGTTTGTCATTTTTACCAAGGTTTTTATAAAAAATTTAGGTAAATTAGGAAATTATATAATTAATAATTAATTAATTAATATATATATATATATATATATATATATATATATATATATATATATATGTGTGTGTGTGTGTGTGTGTGTGTGTGTGTGTGTGTGTGTGTGTGTGTGTGTATGGTATAATCGGCCATGAAAGAAAAAGAAAAAAAATGTTTTATCTAAATTACAATTTGAGTTAGATTAGGACTTGTTATTCTAGTTATCTAAAACCTATGAAAACCCTAAACACAATTTTTGGTCTCATTCTTGCTTCTCTCCACCCGTGTGCCGTTCGAAACCCTCTCCCACCAAGAACAAGGTAAACGAAATTTTTTATCCAAGGATTTACAAGCTAGATCGTGTTAGGAGCAAGTAAGTGCGCTAAGTAATGATCCTACCCTTGTTAATTCTTTTTAAATCATGTAACAAACATTATGATGGATCATTAGGGTTTATAATATTCTGTATTTAATAATAATTAGAGCATGCGGGGTCGTTTGTGGCTTGATATGGGTCATATTGTGCAAACGGATAGGATTAAAACATGTTAATTTGTGATTTAGGGTTAGGCAGATTTTTAGGTCATGTTCAACGAATGATATCTTGATGATAGAAACGCGTTAAGAGGTGAATCTTATACCAAAATTGTAGTTTAGAGAGTCTAGTTTTCAAAAAGTCCAGCCTCGAAGGTTTTTGAGGTTTGGAAGTTAGTCAAATGGTCGTTGCAAGAAAAGTTGTCAAAACAGTAAATACGGGTCAGATTTGGGTCAGAATTAGAGAGGTAAAACCCCTATTTAAATTTCGAATTAAGGTTATCCAAAACACAAAAGTCAAGTTATATATGTCTATTAACTTCATCCCAAAATTTAGCTTCTGATTAGTTGTCTAAGTATGGTTAGCAAGGTCAAACATTTTAGTGCGCGTTCAGATCCGAATCTGAGTACTTTTGAGTTGGGAATTTATTTGAGGCATTTGCACATGTGAATAGATTTTGGGGAATATGAGGTAGTTATTAAACACCTAAGTGTACATAGGTGATTTATTTGAGAATTTATTAGGTTCGGTAGATAAAGGTTGAAAGATAGAAATGTGACACTAAAATTCTGCGTTTTCGGGTAAAATGTAGTTAAGTAGACTTATGAGTAAATAAGATGGTTAAAGTCATGCATAGTGTCAGGGTGACCATGGAGGTATGTAAACCCCTTATACATCCATCATATGATTGTTGCATGGACTTAAGCATTTGTCTTAGTCGCGTGTTGTCACACCTCGCCAAGGCAAAAACGGGAGGCGTAACGAGAATGGATATCATCACAACACAATGGGGTCAACAATAGAGAGAACTAAAGGAAAAAGGATAATAATCAAATGGATACTATGTGTCATGACAATACCCAACACAAGATAAAGGAGTCTTGCATTACTAAAGTAATGTTGTGCACGAAACAACATAATCCAAATACTAACAATCTCCAACAAACAAGTATCAAACAAAACAAATGTCATAAATGAAAAGACTAGAAAAGACAACTCCATAAGCAATGCCTAGGGTCTCTCTAGCCACTCTTCCTAACATCCTTCTTATCATCACGATACTCACCTAAAAATGATGCTTAAAAATGTCAACATAAAGTTGGTGAGAGTCATAGGTTTAAGACACGAAAATTAAATACAATTGTAAATTACTGTGATAATAAAGAAAACATTGCAGGACAATAAATGAACTATCATACAGGCTAACATGCAAATCCAATCAATCACACAAATACCCAGCAAACGACCACAAGACGTCTCATATCGTACCAAGGTCCCTGTGGTTACCCCCTTATCCCAGGTCATGGATACTGACTCCCTCGTTCTCACCCCTTATTACGTACCGATAAATACAAATAAATATAAATAAACAACAAGGGATGAAATCTCGCGAGACCAATGAAACCGGAAGCAGTATAGAGTGTTCTCGGGTCGTTATGTCCCAACGAGGCTTGAATTGAAAATCGAATGACGGATTGAAAATTGATGTTTGAATATGTCAAGGATGTGATTGGGCACTAAACCTAATAAGCAAATGCACATAAAAATAAGCAAAGAAAATAAGCTACCTGAATGCTTAAACGTAGCTTCCAAATCTCAACACGCAACTATACAAATAAATAAATACGGTTACACGCGACCAAGATAAAAGCTTTAGTCCATATAACACACATATGATGGATGTCTAAGGGTTTAGTTAACCATCATGGGTCATCCCGACACCATGCCCAACCTTAACACTTTTAACACTTTACACTAGCCACTTACAATTAACTCAGAATTGCAGAATTTTAGTGTCTTTTACATACCCAAAACCCTTACTTAATGACCTTAATAAATTATACCAAAAATCACCCATGTTCATTAATGAGTATATTAACTACCTTATGATTCCCAAGAATTACCTACATGTATATCTACCTCAAATTACATCAAACTTAAAAACTGTCCTAATTCGGATCTGATTTGCATCACCAAATGGTATCCTCTAACTACCATATCTCATACATGCTTTCAGAGGCAATTTTCACAGGATTATTCCATAAAATATGAACTTAACTACTGCATAAGGCTAAGTGTAATTCGCATTTTTTAAGTAAAGCTTTTACCTCACAAACATGATCAAAATACTGACCCTTATTTACTGATCTGCAACTTTAAGTGCAACCAACATTTTGAATGACTTCCGACCTAAAAACTTTATGAGGCCTGCGCATTTTATGAAAGTAAGACACTTTTGGATTATTCATAGGCTTCAATAAACATATCAATACACTTTTTTATCATCTAGATAACAGTCGTTGAATACGTCCCAAAATTCTGCTCAACCCTAAATCCAGTTTTAACGCAAATGTAACCAAACCACAAGCATGCATACGCATCTAATTCAATCCTAAGCATACTACAGTCATAATATATCATAAACATTCTGTATTTTAATTAAAACCCTAGATCCATCATAATTAGGGTTACATGAATACATTAATTAACTAGGATTTTAAACACACTTACCTTTGCATTACTAGGTCCTAACGTAATTCTTGGCTAGCTACTATGATCAAGGATTCTGTTCCTTGTTCTAGGGATGGGTAAACGACACAAAGGGTTTTAGGGATGCATTATGTCGTTCTAGTGGCTTAGGATGGGATATGGAGCGTTTGGATATGTGTTTATTGAAATGGTTAAACATGATTTTCTAAGTGTAAAGGCCGAAAGGATACTTATAAACTTATGTTTTATCATTCCACCTAATATATTGGTTATAATAACTTATAAAGGCCGAAAGGATTTGTTATTATTAATCAATATAATCACTAGTTATATTTAAAGGCCGAAAGGATTTATAACTTGTGATAACTCTATTTTCTAAACTTATAAACACTATCCTAAACACTTCATTATCCAAGTGATCATTGCCTAAACAAACATACTTTAATCGTTTGCTTGAATCATCCTTTAATCTGATATATGCACGATTTGGTTAATTTGATCCGTGACAATCTTATTAACCTTAGCACCTTAATTACAAACTGTGAAAACTTCAATTCTCATGGAACGACCTGGACTTACCTAAAGCTATACCATACATGAATGGGTATACTTCCCGAGTGTTGTATTTTTAGTAAAAATCGGTATTTCTAGTATTATAAATTTAAAGATTGAAAAACACACATCAACGGCTTAATCAGAAAGATAGTAACTATCTGATTCACTCTTACTGTGTTGTCTGCTTCAAGACGTTCTGGTAATGAGAACTAGCAAGCATGGTAAATCTAATACATCTGTGTTAGAAGATCCTACGCTTTGAGCTAGAAACCCTGTCAAGGAGATTCTTTGAATCTACCTGATCACAGGTACATTATTTATACTGTAAAACGGTCCTACGGAACCGGAGGTTAATCTAACCAAATCTGGACGAATGACAAAGCCATATTCGTCCACACGCTTTATTGCTAACTGTTTTATTTCAGGATTCATATAAAGATGGAGATGGAGATGCCTCATTCCAGCTGAAGTCGGATTCATTACCACATGCTCATGCTCAAACTACAAAGACATACTATAAGCATCAAGATTCAAGAATCAAGAAAGCTCAAGTATTAAAGACAAAGACTTCCGCACAAACTCTGATATACAAGATCTTCCTTCAAGATATCAAGTCTATCAAGGGAGATTGTTAGCAAGCTTTCAAGATGATGCAAAGTATGAGCATGTTGGTCAAGACACAAGATCGCAAGGTGGCAAAGATGATCAAGACGGAAGGATAAAGATTTAAAGATCTCGGACGCAAAGACAAAGTCAAAAGACAATGACAAAGGCTCAAGATCAAAGATCGCAAAGCATGAAGGAACAAGCCTACAACGTTGACAAAGACAAAGATCACAAGAGCTCAAATGACAAAAGCAATCTCATTAATCTCACGAAGGAGTGTCACTATGAACTCACTTCGGGGGAGATTGTTAGCCTCAAAATATTGAGTCGAACAAGGAAGTTCGTTCATTAATTATACTAAGTCTCAGTCATTAATTAATTATACATTGTAATAGGCTAGATGGGCTCATATATGTAAGCTAATCAGTCACATGTATCGAGCGAAAGCCCAAGTAATCCTGAGCCTGGCCCATAGAAATACTAAAGGCATGCAAGCCTTTTAGATTAAGTATAAATACACATCACCAAGGAAGGTGAGGTAGTTAGTATCATTTGTAACTTTCCCAGTAAATCAACCATTCCATTTTTTTCTCCCTACTTTCTCTCTCTAGTTTCTCTCTCTAAAATTCTTCTATATTTCTCATCTTATTTTCTTGTATCCATGATGAAGTGAAAGTGTTATGGGTTATCGACAGATTTTATCACTAAATTTCCAAGGTCAAAGTAGTGAGTATGATGTGAATTGGGTGATGGTCGATAGACTGACCAAGTTAGCTCATTTACTAGCTATACAAGAAGATTGCAAGATGTGAAGTTGGCAAAGATTTATATTGATGAGATAAGAGCAAGGAATGGAATTCTGGTGACGATCAACTCAAATTGAGATGGATGATTTACCTTGTGGTTTTGGCAGACACTGCAGAAAGTGTTAGAGACACGATTAGATTTGAGTACTGCTTAGCATCCTCAAGCGGATGGACAAAAGGAACGTATGATTCAGACTTTGGAGGATATAATGAGGGCATGTGGTATCGATTTTGGTGGTAGTTATCAATTAAGCATTCGGTGTGCTCCGTTTGAAGCTTTATATGGTAGGAAATGTAGGTCGCCTACTCTATGGGCAAAGAGTAGAGAAAGTAGCTTGATTGGACCTGAGTTAGTACTAGAGACGACAGATAAGGTAGTATTGATTAAGGAAAAGCTCAAAGTGGCGAGAGATCGTCAAAGGAGCTATGTTGATTTTAGGCGTAAGCCGTTAGAGTCTGAGATGGGAGATCGTGTATTGTTAAAGGTGTCACCTGGGAAGAGCGTAGTGTGTCTTGGAAAGAAGGGTAAGTTAGCACCAAGATATGTAGGACCGTTTGAGATCCTTGAAAGGACTGGCCTTGTAGCTTATCGGCTAAGATTGCTTGAGGAATTGATTGGTGTACATGACACATTCCATGTGTCAAATTTGAAGAAGTGTTTAGGGAATGCTAATTTGCATGTGCCGTTGAATGAAATCAAAATTGACAAGACTTTAGTTTTGTTGAGGAACATGTAGAAATTATGGATCGTGAGATTAAGAGTTTGAAACATAGTAGAATACCACTTGTGAAAGTTAGTTGGAATTCAAAGCGTGGTCCCGAGTTCACTTGGGAACGCGAAGATTATATGAAGTCTAAGTATCCTCAGTTATTTGTTGATCGTGCTGTTAAACCAACTAGTTAAATCTCGGGATGAGATTTCCATAAGGAGGGGATACTGTGACAACCAATATTTGATCAGGTTAGTTTATACCTTTAGAAATGGCTAAGTGTCCATTCTGTATGTTTCTTGTGTGCTATGTGTTCTATATGTATGTTGAAGTGGGTTACTTATGTGCATGATGTCATTTTAGAGGTAAATGATTATCTTATTTTATGTGCATATGAGTTTGGTGTTAAGTATTCCAGTTGTTCACGTGTGGTGATAATGGAAATGAAAGACGTGTAGCATGCATTGCTACGTCAATTCTTGGTTTTTAAGAGTTAAGCGTTTATAAGAAGTGTAAGTTATTAGAAAGGAAGCATGTGAGTGAAATATAGAAGTTTGTAGTAAACTTTCTAAAAATAGAAAGTGGTTTGGTGAAATGAAAGTTATATTTAGAAAGTTTTGTAAGTAGCGTTTAAGAAAAAAGGTTTAATCAAACTAGCTTAGGTTTTTATAAAAACTTAAGGTAATGTAAGTAATAATGTAATTAATAAACTTAAATGTATATATATATAATATAGGTATTAGGGCCGATCGGCCTTGGGTTAAAAAAATGGACTTTAATTATCTAAACAATTTGTGTTGGGCTAGGACTAGTTTAGGCCTTAAGGTAAAAGCCCTAAACCCAAATTTTAGTCCATTATCCCACCCTAAGCCCCTAGAATGACATAATGCAGCCCCCAAAACCCTTTGTGTCGATTTCCCATCCCTAAGAACGAGGAACCAATAATCTTGATCAAGAGCTAGCCAAGAATTAATGTTAGGACCTAGTAATCAAGGTAAGTATGTTAAATCCTAGTTAATTAATGTATTCATGTAACCCTAATTATGATGGATCTAGGGTTTTAATTAAAATACAGAATGTTTATGATATATTATGACTGTAATATGCTTAGGATTGAATTAGATGCGTATGCATGCTTGTGGTTTGGTTAGATTTGCGTTAAAACTGGATTTAGGGTTGAGCAGAATTTTGGGTCGTGTTCAACGACTGTTATCTAGATGATAAAAACGTGTATTAATATGTTTCTTGAGCCTATGAATAAGCCAAAAGAGTCTACTTTCCAGAAAATCTATCCTCGAAAGTTTTTAAGGTCGGGATGTCATTCAAATATTGGTTGCACTAAAAGTTGTCAGATCAGTAAATACGGGTCAGATTTAGGTCATGTTTGTGAGGGTAAAACCTATACTTAAAAATGTAATTAGGCTTAGCCCTTATACAGTAGTTAGTTTCCATATGTCTATGGATAATCCTGTGAAAATTAGCCTCTGAAAGCATGTCTAAGTATGGTTGTTAGAGTGATACATTTTTGTGTGCAATCAGATCCGAATTAGGACAGTTTTGAAGTTTGATTTTATTTGAGGTGGTTACACATATAATTAATACTTGGGAATCATAAGGTGGTTAAAATACTCATAAATGAACATTTGTGATTTTTGGTATGAATTATGAGGGTCATTAAGTAAGGGTATGTAAAGCCATGATAAAATTCTGCAATTCTGAGTTAATTATAAGTAACTAGTGGAAAGAGTTAATGAAGTGGTTAAGGTTGGGCATGGTGTCGGGGTGACCCATGATGGTTAACTAAACCCTTAGACATCCATCATATGTGTGTTACATGGACTAGAGCTTTTAGCTTGGTCGCGTGTAACCGTGTTTATTTATTTGTATAGTTGCGTGTTGAGATTTGGAAGCTGCGTTTGAGCATTCAGGTGAGTTTCATAGTCCCTCTTTTCACATCGCTTTTAAATTGGGATGGAAATGATGTAAATGGATTATGAATGTTCTAATTACTATGATTATGTGTCTTGTATTTTGAAAGTGTATGGACTTTACTTGGCTATTGTATGTTACGTGCTAAATGCTTATGTGTATTTGGATCGGGGGTAATATTCCTACCCATTTGTTGTGATATTGGATCGGGGGTAATGTTCCTACCCATGTGAAGTGATGGTTTTAATGGATTGGGGGTAACGTTCCTACCCAAGTGTTGATACTTGTTAGATCGAGGGACACGTTTTGTTCCCATGATCGTTATGGTTATATTTTCATGTTAGCTTGTATGATAGTACAGTAATTGTCCTGCCAAGTTTGTATTAATCACAGTAATTGTTTATAAGCTTTGATTTTCGTGTCTTAAACCTATGACTCTCACCAACCTTTGTGTTGACGTTTTAAGCATCATTTTCAGGTAACCATCTTGAGGATGTTGAAGTTAGGAAGAGTGGCTAGTGAGACCGTAGGCTTGCATGCGGAGTCATTCTCCTAGAGATTTTATTTATGTCATTTGAATTGTTTGATACTTGGTTGTTATTTGATTGTTTAGACTTTTGGAGTATGTTTCCTTGTGGTATGACTTTGCTATCGTAATGCAAGACTCCTTTATCTTGTGTTAGATATTGTCATGACACATTGTGTCTCATTTGTTTATCTATTTCATTTAGTTCTCTCTATTGTTGACACCATTGTGTTGTGATGATATCCATGATGTTACGCCTCGTGTTTCCGCCTAGGCGGGGTGTGACAGATTGGTATCAGAGCCTTTGGTTATAGAGAAGTAGGTGGTTGAGCCTAGACTATAACCTAGGAGTCCTTCATGTAGATGCATTTAGGGCTTAAGTGTTTAATGCTATAACTGCTATGCTTCCCCTCTATTTTTGCATAGCTTATATATCTCGTATTTTGCTAAGTTGTCATTTTAGTTATTTTGCCTACCATTATCTGATACGATATGTATTACTTTCTGAGTATTTTAGCTATGTTTTTCCCCACCCGTAAGAAGTCTCGCGTGTGGGAACCTTTTTCCACATCTATGGAACTTAGACTTAAGTGTATGAGGAGCCTCTTGTGGAACCAAAGGAGATAGAGTAGTTGATCGCTTGTTGGATAGTCGTAGTAGGGCTGGACCCGCAGAGTCGGGTGACTCTTGCGAAGGTAAAGTCAAACCCATGCGAGGCCCAGCATAGGTTTATTCCGTCTTTTACCTTGTCACGTTGTTATTGATTAATTCTTTCGAATATCTGGTATTTTGGAGGCGCTGCGAGACTTTCGTTCCTTTATGTCATTTTCGACTTTATCTTTATATAAGTAAGTAGTTATTTGTTAGAGCATCCTTTATGTGTTATGTGGTAGTGATTTAAGATGTGCAATGTGGTATATGTGCTTATATGTGAGTGATCATTGAGATGTGTAGTCTTGGAAGTAAGTACACGTGTGAAAGGAGGCAATTATAATTATGGCGGCCGACATAATTATAAAGGCATCACACACGTAGACTTGTGATATGATTGCATTGATTGATGTTTGTTTGTTACTTGGTAGTGTGAGGTGTGGTAATGTTTGCAATCCTGATAAGGATGGTTATATGGGTTACGGGGATTTATTCTCTTAACCTAATGTTGCAGGAATATGTTATGGCTTGTTGTCGTAGATAGTAGTTTTCCTTATATATCCTAACGTTTACGGCTACATCATTAGTACTACTATTACTATTATTGAGGTTGTTCGTTTGCTCGATTATTCGTTCGAATTCCTAACTCTAAGTGTAGAATCCCTTCATCGTACTTTGTTGTAAGGAGGTCATGTCTTCCTATTCGACGTATTGATGTATATTGGTTGTTTGGATCTGCTGCTTTTGGTTATTAGTACATTTCACTAGTTTTCCCGTAAGTTGACTTCTCGTAGGTATATCAAAAATTTTCCTTTTAAGCACTATTTGTTCGTGACAATTTAGTACGGATATTTACTCCCTTTGTTGTATATCTCTTGGTTTTCGTAACCCGTTGGCGACGTGTTAGTATCGATGCTTTTAGGTTTGCTCTGTTAATCGTTATTTCTGATAAGACCTTGCGTTTTCTTTTGGATCCGTAACGCCTTGTATAACTTTCTCTTGTACGAGTTCGTTTGATTTTATTCTGAGTATATGGTTTTTGGTATTTTTTTTTCATTTTCAAACAACAGAATGGTGTTAGAGTCTGTACGGTGTTTTAAAATCCCTTTTGGTATTGCGGTGTCCTTTGTTTGAGTAACATATAATATAATTGATGTCTAATTATAAAAAAAACCTTTTGAAGAAAATCTTGGTGATGTTTGGCAAAAACTGTGTTTAAAATGATTATTGTGAATAAAATGTGTTTAAATGATCATTGTGAATAGAACATGTTTAAGTGACCTATACAATTAAGTTATGAAAATCGTCGTGTGGTTACTAAATTCTAAATTTTATTATGAAAAGTAGGTTTAAAATGATTCATGGTAGTAAGATGCGATACACCATTAGATAACTATCTCTAGATTTTTATGACAACCATGATTAAAATGAATTTTACAAAGATTAGACTTCAGACATTTTTTTTAAATGATTTTTATATTTAAAATGACTTTCTTTATTTTAAATTGATTTTTTTATAAAAACATTATTTAATTGGTTCTTTCGAGTAAAGTCGATTGTTGGTATAAGAATTTTGTCTTTCGTATTTATAAGTTCTGGTGCGTAATGATTTTCGTTATGTGTTTCTTTTGTCGTGGTACGCCTGTTGATTTTTTTTTCGTTTGCGTTTTCACTCGGTACATATATGTATCCTTTCTTTCAAAGGATTCTTATGTCATTTGATCCACGTCTATTTGTAATATATGTGGAATCTCCATTATGTATTCTAGTCGTGATTCGATATTCGTTCGTTATCCTATTCGATAGTTCGTAATCCTTAGAATTTGTTGATACCGTCGGGTCGTGGAAGCTTTGGTGTGATTGTAGGAATGGGCTGATTATCCAAGAATAAGGTCGTGATAGTATGTCATGAAAAGGTGGTTAGGATATCATTGGAAGGTGATGAGATACTTCGGGTTCAAGGTGAACGTACTCAAGGAGTCGCGAAAACCTTATTTGAACCGAAGTAGTTGAACGAAAGTTGAGTGAATGTGATACTTTCGTCTTGTTACGAGATTTTGTTGATATGTTTTGAAAGACTTGTCGATGACCACCACAATGACAAGTTGAGTTTTGCATAGATTTAGTTCCTGGAGCGACGCCAGTTGTGAAGTCTCCATATTGTCTAGTGCCCTCGGAAATTTAAGAATTATAGAGTTGCAAGACAAGGGTTTCATACGACCGAGTCATTCTCCGTAGAGAGCACCAGTGTTGTTTGTTAAGAAGACGGATGGCTCTTTTCGTATGTGTATTGATTATAGAGAATTGAACAAGTTAACTGTTAAGAATCAATATCCTCTCCCTAGAATTGATGACTTATTTGATCAGCTACAAGGTTCATGTTATTTCTTCAAGATAGATCTTCGATCGGGATGTAGGATCCCGTTAACACTTCATATAACACATATGATGCACGAATTTGTAACAAGAAATTAGTAAGAAAGATGGTGGTGTAGAGAGAGAAAGAAGAGAGAGAGATGAGAGAATTGAGAAAAAGATATTTTTATAAATTTGAGAAGAGATATTTTTTCTAAGTAAAAAATATCTTAATATATACCCCTACACAATTTAATGTGAACTGCGCAGGATAATTTTCTAGGAACCCGGGCTCGGGTTTTGTTGGGATTAAATCCCGGGAAACATACTACAATATTAGTTTAACTATCGAGCCCGATTCCCGATCTTTCCTTATTACAAGTTAACTAATTAATTTAACCGAGACTCTTAAATACAATAATGAACAGAACTTCATGTTCAAACTCAATTTTTGAGGCTAACTCAATCTCCCCCAAAGTTGGATTAATCGATGACACTCCTTTCATGAGATAATGAGATTGCTTTTGTCGTTAAGCTCATGTGGTCTTGGTCTTTCTCTTTGTTATTTGTTGTAAACTTGTTCCTTCATGCTTTGCGGTCTTTACTTTTGGCCTTTGTCATTGTCTTTTACGTCTGTGCCATCTTGCAGATCTTATGACTTTGACCAACATGCTCATTCTATGCATCATCTTGAAGTTTTATTTCAGAAGTTTTGCGGAAGTTCTTTGTCTTTAATTCTTAAAGCTTTCTAGTTAGTATGTCTTCGTAGAATTAAGCTTTTGAATGGGATTTGTGTAGCCGTTACCAACGTTTTGGACTGCAGGTTTACTGTTAGTGATATAACGAGAAAATTGATATGAAATCAATCGACGTGTCACTCGTTAAAGTGGTTTTGTAACACTTCGAGTGGGTCATGTTTTTATCAAAAATTCATCAAACGCCATAATTTATTCTACTGGACCATTCGTGATCCAGGTTGTTCACAAAGTTTGATTCCACTATAGATATCTCGCAAGTCACCTACAGAGCTTGTTTGATGCTGGCTCAGCTGGATTTCCATCTTCATTGTGAATACATTAGTTATCACTTGGATGTTTGACAAATATCACAATGATATTGCGTAGACTCTTGGATAACCAACTTCGTGAATACTGTTGTTGTTCAACAAGTGTATTGAATATGGACTGGGTCCTAACGGATTTTGATTGATTCTCTTGGCTCTAGACTCGATTAGTGCATTTTGGTTTTGTACTCGGAGGCTTGGAGCAATATGCCACCTCTATTAAATATCAATAATCTCGGAGTGAGATGTCAATAGATAACGTGTGTATCTTCATGACAAATGAGACAAGTTTATTTTGAGAGAAACCCAAATGGCTGGGAAAGGTTGTGCATTGCATCACTGGGTCCATGATGTCGTTTCAATGTCAGCAATCAAACTTGTGATTCGACAGCTTATGTATTGACCCGGTTTCTGCCTAAAGTGTGTGGAGGACTTCTTTGTTTTCACCATTTATCCATACATTTCTTTTTAATTCTTCATCCCCTTCCAAATTGCTTACCAATATCGTCATTACTAAACCTTGTTGTGATTGTTCCAGTGTTACACCTCAATCTTGTCCGGCATTATTCCCATATTCATTGCATCTCCAATCATACCTTAAGGACTGCTATTTCTAACTTTGGATCTATCCTTGGTTAGATCTCCGGGTTCGGGTTGGATCATAGGATTGATTCCTACTTAACACCTTATGACTTCAGATTTGTCGTGAAATTAAGATGTTGTTGGGTATAAGATCGAGCCATAAAACCTTTTTCTTACTATTCAGCACATTGAGACGATTAGATCATATTTTAATTACATTTTCTCCCCTTATTTTAAATAATAAACACTTAGTTTTTGAAATACCTTTGTGATCTAATAATAGTCTGAAAAATTATGTGGAGAAAAATATTATTAGCATGATGGTTTGGAACATTTTGATAATGTTTTGAATACTATAAGAATTGGTCGTTGTTGAAGTATCCCAAGAGACATTAAAAACTTTTGTGTTTCGAACAACCCCCTCAAAAATAGGACCAAATTGAAAAAATTGTTGTCTTTTGAAATATTAATACAATACATTGTGAGGGAGGAGGCTTGAAACACTCACAATTTTGTATGATTATGATTTGTATCGAGAAATTCTTGAAAAATCTGTTTTGTTCAAACTTTTTGAAAAACCAAATGTTAGAGGACTTCTCTTCTAACATTAAGGGTATGCGCACTGAATCGTACACTATTTCCTTTTTCTGGAGCTAAAAAAACATTGAATGTCCTTTGTAAGAAACAGCTCAAGACCGTGAAACGGTATTTTCTCGTTGGAGGAATAAGTTATAAACCTTCCTTTATTTGAAGTCCGGGTATGTACTGCATTTGCCATAATCAATTTAGAAATAAAAAATTAGAAATAACATGTTTTGAAACTTATTTGCAACTCTCGCTCGAACTTTCATTTACATACCGTCTGTTGGTCAATGTTAATTGACATTTCTAGGTACGTAAATGTTATCGATTACAAGAGACATGTCAAGAAGAATCTTTTTGGAAATTTCCTGATTTTTTGATTTTGTATTTATTTACCTTTTGTCCTCAGCATTGCTATATGATGGGTGAAATAGTATTCAAAACTCTTGTCATGATGTAAGCTGTCTTGACTGCTAGCTGAGGAACAACTTTTGGAATCAACTTTGAAACTTGACAGGTGCTCAATGTTGTGGTCTGTGTAGTTCCGGTACTGAACGGGTTTATGATCATGAAGTCGTTTGGATGAAGAACGAGGCTGTAACTGATCGGTGAAACAGACGTCATTTGAGACATTGAGGAACAGGGCCTGAGTGTTTTTTTCAGCAGACGCCATTATCGTTGTGGTGCGAGGTCTGAACTGGTTAGTGTGGTCAGAACTATCATTAGACATTAAACTGACCGAGGCTTGAACTGGCTGCGATCAAACGCTTTAGATGTAGCTAATCTTTTGTGAAAAGTTCTTGGCACTGGTTTCTTAGATATTAGTTATTTCGCAACCACACTTGAGATTTTCACTGCTTTTCATTGGTTAGTAGCATATACATTTAGGTCAATTCTTTTTGTTTTTGACCATTGAATGACGTACATGGCATCTAAACTTGAGTGTGTTTGCATGCACTGAATATGATGGATTATCTAACAATTTGAACCTTGGTGGGTTCACTTTATACCTTGCACCGTGCAAGAGTTGAGTAACTTTCCTGTGGGAATCCACCTAAGACGAACATTACTAAAGATTCTACCCGTTGGTTTCCACCTAAGGACAACGATATAGGATTCATTGATTTATCAGGGACAGTGGGTAGTCTTTTGTTTTAGAACCTTATGTACTGTGGGGATATTCTTTCTGGTTTCTTAGATGCACTTGACTTTTTCTACGGGCATATACTCTTTGTTGTCTTATGGGATTTTGCATCCTTAGTATGTGCAGGAGGCACGAGGATTTACCTTGAGTGGTATTCTAAGGACGCATTTCATCTTTGTTTGCACTGTAAAGGCATTTTTGCATGTAGGGAATTGCAAGTCGTTGAACTTCAAGGAAAGGATTTTGTTCTTTGTATTCCTAAGTGAACATCTTTGTTTGAAACCGACCTACATTGATGCTTGCCAATTCCCTAGGTTTTGGTTTGCAACCATTAGCAGTGTTGGGTAATCTAGCAGGATCAATTCTACTAGGTTTTCCATCACATTCTTTTGTCTTTTGAAAGTTGTCGCACTTTTCCTTAGCTTTCCTCTCGGGTCAGTAGTTATGAACCAGATGTCATTTGATCATATCAAAATTCTATAGGTGAAGAATATGACACTATGCTTTGGGTTTATTCTAGAGGGGCAAGGTTGCAACCACATTGGTGGTTTCGAACTGTTGTTTTCTAATTGAGCAAATTCTGTTGAGTGACTTGTTTAATACTAATCCATCTCTACGTCACTTTAGTTTTATTAAACCGATGTTTCATTTGAAAACTTATCATTTCAGGAGAATTTGAAAAAGGAGTCGGTTTCTTAAACTGTTGGTTTTGGGAAATTCGTTTGAGCATATTTGGTTAGCAATGTCGATCAACGGAATGGTTTATCAAACTGAGTTTCCTCTGAGAATTCCTTTACATTTTCTCAATGAGTTTCTGTAACTCAGCTTATTGCTATGTTCTTGTCTTGCATTTGTGCTTGTCTAAATCTTGTATTTACTTGATATTGGTCTCGTTCTTTTTACAGAATAAGACATTGATCCGGTTTAGTCTTTGCATACTGAGCGCGTGTTTCATTTGTTATTTAACATTGTTGGTAAAGATAGTTACTAGTGTAAAGCGTTTTGTGGTTTTCTAGTGTTGCAATAACTCGGCAAAAGCTTAGTTTGAACTTCTTTGCACTATCTGATTTCAGTTTGTTTCGAAAGCTTTTCGTGCAAAATCATTTTCACTATTCTTTGACTTTATGAGATTCAAGCATTGTAATTCTGCATAAGCATTTAAATCAGACAGACGAATGCAAATATGAACTATATCACTTTTTTAGCACACACTCTTCGAGAAGTAGATCATATATGTTTGAAAAATCAGCCTTTTCAGATTCAAGTTCGTCAACCTCTTGTTCAAGGGATTTAACATACTCATAATCTTCATGCATTTCTGTTTTAAGTTCATGTTCAAAACAAAAACTATCATTTTAAGTTTTTATTGAAAGAGGCATTAATAAGGTTTTTATTAAAACTTCCATATCTTTAGCAGTTGACACCCGAAAATAATCACTAGTATGTTTAAACCAAGTTTGATCAACAATTTCCCTAAATTGATTGATGTTAAATGTCATTTCGTTAAAAACTTGTCTACTTTTACTAATGGATTTTGAAACGGGTAGAAAGGCAATGTTTTTAGCAATGTTTGGTTTTGTTCTAACAAACGGTTTTCTCCACATTGTCTTCCTAACTTCTTTTGCGCGTTCCAACTGATAAAGATACTCCAGTGAGGGTGCTTTGAAAATTTCATAAAGACTATTTTGTTTTGTGTAATCATATGGTTTAACATAATCTTTATTCAATTTTGATCTACTCTCGTTATCAAGAGTCATGGTCTCTTCCCTATCAGGGGCAAATCTGTTTGCAGGATCAGAAGTATCATATGGGATCTCATACAAACGGGGCTTTTCAGATTGAGCTTTCTTGAGGTACCTTGGATTAGCAAAGGTTGGTCTACCATTATATGTCGAGCATTTGGGTGCTAACATATGAATGGTCTGAATTGACTGATTACGAGTATAAACAATTTCGTTCAAAAACTTTAACTGTTTGTCCATTTCAATCATCTTGTCAATATCTTTTTCTTCCTTAACCTTTAAATCCGAAATGACCTTTGTGTTCTCTTTGAGATAACCTTCTAGTTGTGACCTTGTTAAAAGACTCTTTTTGACTAATTCATCGTGTTTCTGATTGAGAACTGAAATTTCATAGGCTTTAGTTTTCAAACCTTCTTTAATTTCAATGTCTTTTAGAGCTAATAGTCCTAGAGTTTCATTTAACTTTGTTTGAAGAATTTCATAATCAATCGTCCGGTCATTAAAGGCTTTGTACTTCTCAAACTCATTCTGTTTGTTCTGAAGTGCAATCAGACAACTATCCCGACAACTAATAGCCTCCCCCAAAGCACTATTAGTTTCATCAAGGTTAGTTTTGCACTTTTCCAATTCTTGAGTCAATGATGCGTTTGCTTTCTTTAATTGCTTTAAAATCGTTTTGTTTTCCTCAGTATCAAGAGTTAAATTTGCAATTAAATTAGCAAGCGCAGCACGCTCATCAGCACATTCTGCAGCATTTTGATCAACCTGATTATCATTAGTACATATATTTGATGAATCAGGAGTGACATTGCTATCATCCTTCTCCAAAACATATGTGTGTCGTAATGGTTTCAGGTTTTTGCTTTCAGAATGTCGTCTCACATTGTCATACACATTACTTTCATCATGATTTTGTACCTGTTCCAATGGCTGGCCAGTAGAACTGGATTCTTCAGGTGAGACCTCCTGAATCTTTGCCATGTAGCTGTAATGTGCTTCCAATTCCTGTTCATCAATCTCTTCATCCGTGTCCTCTAGCCAATCAGCTTGCTCAGCTTGCAGAGGAACACCTTGTTCAGCTTGTTTGCACATCATCATCTTTTCCTTGTGATACGCGTAGTCTTTAACCCGCTTTGGCTTCCTGCATTCCTTTGCATAGTGCCCATATCCCTTGCAGTTAAAGCACTGTATCCCAGTCTGTTGCACTACCTGACTGCCTGCTGTTTCCCTAGCCCCAGCAACTGTCATTGTCCTTTGATTCCTAAACTGCCTTGACTGATTGTCATTGTTATACCTTGGTGTGGTATCTTCAGTCTTGTTCCTGGAGTTTGAAGAAGTTCGAAGGTTGTTGTTGGTAGGTTTGTAGAGCTTCTTGAAATACTTTGCAAGGAGTGCCAAATTCTTTTGCATTTCCTTGTCCCTCTGAGCTTGTTCAGGATCACTGTCTTCTTCAGAGACAGACTCAGATTGAGGTGTAATTGGTTTGGCGACCTCTTTGCCTTTGTGTCTGGTAGATGCACTTTGTCTTGTGGAAGATGATGTTGCATTTGATCTTTGAGGTTTTGGTGCTTGATAGTAATTATCTGAATATGGTTGAGCAGCCGCAATGAGTGCTAATGGATTTGCACTTTTGGCTATTCTCTCAGCACGGATATCATTAACCTCCAGTTGAAACTGCTTCAGAATGTCAAACAGTCTGTGATATGAGACGATGTCTATCTTTTCTGCTTGCTTGACAATCGTCACAAATCTTGACCATTCTGGTTGAAGTTGTTGAAGAAATTGAACATTCACTTGCATTGTTGTAACTTGCAAGTTGTTCCTTGTTAACTCATTCATCTCAATTTGTTAAAACGTGAGTAATACGACTCCATGGATTCTCACTTCTCGAGAAGTAAACTTCCCAAATTCCCAGAATCAGATGGGTTTTTACATCCTTGTACGTTCAACGTTCTCCCTGTTGTAGTTTCAATGGCTATCACATTACATTTTTGCTGTGTTGCATGCATCAACAGTTGAATAGATTTCATCTCCAATTACCAGTTAAAAGCCAAGAAAGAAATTGCTTCCTTTTCAGAACTGAAAGTGTCTTTGTTCTCTGGAGTCATGTTCAATACAGTTTTTCAATTGTTGTATGCTGTTTGACTCCCGCAATAATCTGCAGGACGACCTTCAGCTTCTGGAACAGCTTGAATAAGTACACTTGTTGGCACGTAGGGACCATTCAGTATGCATTTTGTACATGTCCGCCCACCATTTGGTTTGTGTCAATGTACATATAAAACTCGTGATCTCCACTGTGAATATCTTCCTGGTCCAAGCATTGGTGGACGATCTTTCGAACCAGCTGCCATGATATTATTGTGCATTTGACTATCTGTTGAGGATGTACTGACTGGAGTAGACATGATGAATGAATGGATATTAACTATGAAGTGTGAAAGATTTTGTTGGATCTTAAGTGGATATGATGTGATTGAAGTTGTGGTTGTATGCAATTCACGTTCACGGGATTTTACTCGTCTATGATCAAAACCGATAATGAATTAACGGGATTTTACAAGATCACTAGATAACCGTGAATGATTTGATTCGGAATCAGCGGCCAATGATTTAATTGTCTAAAAACAGATAATTTTCTGGCTAGGGTTAAAGCTGTTTGTTTAAAATACAGATGGGCCGTGAGCTAGAACAAAAACAAGTCTAACACAAATTCCAAAAAACTGAAAAATGTCAATAAATCATAGTAAACGAGTGTTTTGGGCCTTGAAAAATCCTTAACCAGCTAAAGGGTGGTTACAGCGTGATCCGTCTCGTTTTTCTCTTCGATTTGAGAGGTCACGGGCCTAAAACGGACTTACGGATCAAAAGTTATGGCTGTTTTACTGAAACCCTTTTCTTCACAAAAAAAATCCTCAGTAAACCGCTGCCAATTTGTAACTCGCCGTTTGATAACTCGCCGTTTAGCAACTCGCCGTTTAGCAACTCGCCGTTTTTAGCAACTCGCCGTTTTTAGCAACTCGCCGTTTTTAGCAACTCGCCGTTTTTAGCAACTCGCCGTTTTTAGCAACTCGCTGTTTTTAGCAACTCGCTGTTTTTAGCAACTCGCTGTTTTTAGCAACTCGCTGTTTTTAGCAACTCGCTGTTGACCTAGTCAAACCGCCGCCTGACAACTTCCTTAAAACGTGGATCTTGTCAAACCGCCACGAAGAATGCCAAGTACGAATTTTGCAAAATCACTCAAATAAGCGTTTAAGCCACGAACCAAAGCTAGGATTTGCAATATTAAGCGTCCCTAAGAAGATTTAACACACAATAACATGTATATCTTTGTGGATCGTCCAAAAAGTAGCAACTCTCCACGAAGAACACTAACCTTTTAAAGCTTATAATTCGAACTTGGAGCTTGTATAACCCACGAAATTGATACAACCTAGCCTCTTTGATGTGTAGAACAAGTAGAGAACAAGATTAACCAACAAATAAGCCAAAAAAATTTTTGAGCCGTGGGGTTTTTTGTCACAATATAAGCCACGAATTTGAGCTTGTTTTACCACACGAATCCACCCTTTGCTCTGATACCAATTGTAGGTCCCTTTGATTCCCATCACACAAACTTGATATAGATCTAAAAGATCTAGAGAGAGAAGAATAGTTAGAGAGAAAATAATACCACTAAAGAGTGTGTGAAAGAAATGATAAAAGCTTACCTCTCCAAAGTTGGAAGAGGTATTTATAGTTCTTACAATACGACCGGGTATTAGTACCCGGTTCAATACCGAAAGTCATACGTTTACCTATTAAACTACGAGCTATATTGAACAGTAAAATACACGGGGTGACCGAGTCTTTTTCTAATATCTAACACTTACTAAAAAGATAAATGCACTTCACTTAAGTTCTTCGAAAACGATAACAACTTTGAATGAGCAGATTGCAAATCTAAATAACCAGCTTTCAAAAGAAAAATCAACGGTTCCTATCTTCAAGAAGAAAGGGAAAAGTTGAAGATTGATTTTAAAACACGTGAATATGAGCTTCTTGATAAACTCATAGAGTCAGATAAGAAGATTAAGGAAATATTTTGGTTAAAACGGGTCAATCAAGTCAAATGATGCATATGCTTTCACCTAAGCCAGACTTGGTTTACCACACTGAATATAAAATTGATATTGGTTATCAAAATCCCTATTATCTTAAGCAAGCTCAGAAAGAGCAACAGAGTTTGTATAATGGAATTGTATTATTAGATAAGCATGATCCTCTTACTGTGTAAGATTCGGAGAAAACACTACAATTTGCTCAAGAGAGTCATTTAAAAATGAAACAACTTGACAAAGAAATAAAACCTGCAAATTATGCAAAGATTAATAATCTTTCAGAGGTTTTTGTTTTTCAAACGGCCAAGTCATGAGAAGAGGTCTATTTCACATCCAGTGTTTCTAACACAGTTTGCAACCCAATTTTGATACCTGATGATGAATTTTTGGATGATACTCCTTCAAAAAGTGTTGTGCAGAAATTTCTTAATGAGGTAAAAGACACCATTGTGACTCTTTAACGAGTTGTAAAGTCGAAAATGTCCTTAAATGCTAATAATTGGTCGTCTCATGTTCATCTAGAAATTCAAAAGATTTTTAAGGATGAAATTGATTCTATCGTTAACCAAGTTGATGTATAAGTAATACATTTTGAAAAGGAATTTTTGAAAGAAGCAGCTAAATTTGTTCGAGACTTCAAATCTCTTGCAAAAGAAGCTAATGAATCTCTTGATATGATCAAGGTTTTGGAAAAAGTTAATGAGCGTCTCTTGAGAGCAGTTGTCAGTCAGGATATTATGTCTATTGTGCAAAATTTCTCTATTGTAGATACATCAAATCTCTAAGCTGAGCTTGAACGTACGAAAGAAAAGCTTAAAACTTGTATCACTAAAAAGGAAAATGAATATGCTGTTATTTGGAATAAATGGTACAAAAAATGCGACTCTTAGGAGGACCACAGGTCAGGTAATCATTAACCATTAATTTCTTCTTCAATAAGGATCTGGAATACTTCTGATTAGTGTTGACAAAGAGCGAAACCTGCCTTATCCATATCAAGCTCTGAAAGCCGCTCGTTACTAGACTATTGGTCTAGAATAATTAGTTCGTCTTTGTGGGTTGAAAGTTGAACGCAATTAAGTTATGACATTAGTGCAAACTTTATGGTATCACACTCTGGTGGTTCAGAAGAAAGGATTTTACATCAACACATACAAGTGAGCCCTCGCTGACGTTGAAGCAGTCCAGATCCCAAATGCTGCAATTCTTTAGTGTGATCCGTGTCAAGACTTTCGAAAAATCGGATTTACAACTACTTTGGAGGCTAATTCTTCGCGAGCTGACTACAAAGACTGTACGCAAGATCTTGGAAAAGGATTTTAAAAAACCTTCATCCAAATTGATTTTGAAGGATATGTATTACTCGATTTTCAAGGACAAACTCAAACCATCTGTCTAAATCGCACAAGTTCCATCTACACACAACAGTCTAATATGTTGTCGATCAGAAACCTGGTCATCAGGAATTGTGTGGGAGACTTGTAGCTCAGAATTGAGAGCTATCAAACAAAGCTCAACCTCGATCGTCCAAATTGGGATGCAACTAACTATTCCTTCAAAGAAGATTATACGATTGTCCCTAAGCCAAGAGCCGTTATCTAAAAAGATAGAAATGATCAGAGAAAGTTGATGAGGCTGAATGAGATACACAAGTTTAGTGATGGGACGTTGACAAGAGTCATGGAAAAGCTAGATCACATGGTTAAAGACTTTCATTTGTTCGAGTATAATAAGGGCACGAAGACTAGGAAATGGTCAGAGGATGACAAGAGGAGGAGCAAAGACTTCATCACAGTGATCGAGAAAAGACTACAGATCAGGAGGATCTTTCAAAGTATGGAAAGATTTATTGGAGGAAGAATAAGAGCTATTGACTACAGGCTGATCAACAGAACAACGTGACGACATCGTCGTTACAATAAAAAGGTCAATATTTTCTTATTGTGAATAATATATCTTGTACATTAGTAAGTAGTGAATCTTTTGATGATTAAGTGTAGGAATAATTTACATCCCTCAAACGATTGACGGGGAGCAGTTATATGTTTCTTACACGACTTGGGAATTATGGCCACACTTTTCTCCCAAGTTTTATAACATATTTAAATCAATTGATATCCAAAATGTCAAAGGGTTTAAATTTTTTGATAAGGGGAGAAAATATGATTAAAATATGTGTATAATAATAATCATGATTATTAGGACTCATGTATATACTCTGCCCAAACGTGCTAAACAATTTCAAATACCGAAGCACATTTTGAGGGGGAGCGTTTCTGAAAAAAATCAAAAAACGATCGAGGTACTAAACGCTTTGATATTTATATCATAAGTACCTTAATTGAATTTTCAATTGGTTTTATGGAAAGGAGAACTGTACCAAAAGACCGACCATGCATTTTACTTTATTGGAGTTATAAGGTTGGTAAGGTTAGGTACAATTCCCAATGATCCAGCCAAAACCGGAGGGATCTACCCAGGGACAATCCACTAGTTAGTGTAGAAGTCCTTAGGTATGACATATAAAAGGAGTAAAAGTGAGAATAAGGGAAAAGTGCCGACTGAGATGGAGCTAGTACTGGAATAAACCCAACAAGGTTCTAGTCATGAAGTCTCGGTAAGCACTGAAGGGGTTGAAGAATTAAAAAGAATTGTAAGGATAAAGGGTGTAAAGAAAGAAGCCCTCCATACACTTAGGCAGAAACCGGGTCAATACATATGCTGCCAGAATCACTAAGATGATTGCTGACATTGAAGATCGACATCATGGACCCAGTGATGCAATGCACAACCCTCCCTAGCCACTCAGAATCTCTCAAAAGATTTCTGTTTCATTTCTCACGGAGACTAAACACGTTATCTATTGACTTTCTCACTCCGAGTTAGTTGATATTGAACAGGTGGCAGTCAGCTCCAGCCTCCGATTACTAGAACCAAAACGCACTATTGAGTCTAGAGCCAAGAGATCGTCAATTAATCTCGTTAGGACACATATCCAATTCTCTTGTCTTTCACACACTGTGGAAACAAGTCTATCCTAAGAGTCCTACGCATTATCCTTGTGATATTGCCAGAACATCCGAGTGAAACGAAGGTTTTTCACAATGAAGATGGAAATCCTGCTAGAGCCAACATCAAACAAGCTCTTGGTAGGTGACTTGTGCGATTCTACAAGAATCAAACTTGTGTCAACTGGAAAGAAACGATGGTGCGATTCTGTGTGAATCAAACTTGTTCCAGTATAAGAATTGACGGTTATTGATCATTTGACAAACAATCAAAACTCTCGAAGTGTTACAAAATTCTTTCATAAGAAACACTTAGACTGTCTTTTCAAATCAATTTTCTCTTTATTGCTAACTGTTTCATTACAGGATATCTTAAAGATGGAGATGGAGATGGAAATTCCCAGTACCTGAGATGTCAAGTAAATAACCGAATGCTCAGACACGACCTACACTTGTTATGATGTTATGAAAGACCTCATAAAGGTGTCAAAGCTTCCGCAAACTCTGATGTCATGTATTTCTTCACAAGTGCACAAGATGGCGATCCATTACAAGATGATGTAAGATTATGTTTGGGCGATGATCTCAAGAAAGCTCAAGATCACAGTCAAAGACAAGCGTAAGATGAATCAAAAGATCACTATCCCAAATGTACAAGATATCAAATGTCTACGAGCTAAAGACTGAAGTGATTAAGTTTAGTATTTTCAGGGGTGACCTCCCTTAGGGGGAGATTGTTAGATATTAGAAAAAGACTCGGTCACCCCGTGTATTTTACTGTTTATTATAGCTCGTAGTTTAATAGTTAATAGTATGATTTTCGGTATTAAACCGGGTACTAATACCCGGTATAATGTAAGAACTATATAAGCCTCTTCCAACTTTGGAAGAGGTAAGCTAGTCATTTTCACTTTTCATATTAAACACATTTTCTCTCTCTAGAACATGTGTTTCTCTCTCTAGAAACTAGCCAAGTCCAAGAATCGACCCCGTGTTATGATATAAGATATACCACAAGGTTCTTCTTTTTGCTAGGAATTGCATCGACCAACTCCATGTTATGATTTGTGATATGGAAGCCATGGTAGATCGTTTGGTCGTGTTTGATAGCTTGGATTGCTTAAATGAAAGAAAGGTTGTTGAGAACAATAAGCTTAAAGCTTTGAATGATTTGATTGCTCAGACTGAGGAAGCCATCCGATTGAAGGAAGGGCATGTGGAGGTCATGGATGAAGCTATTAGGTTTTGATAGGCAAGTGGTATGTGGTGTCTTTTGTTATGTTAGTGATGGATGTAGGATGTTATGTTAGTGTCCTTATATGTTTGGCTTTTGAATGATAGGGTTTAGTTACTTTTGTAACCCATGGATGTAAGCTTCAAATGGTTATGAAATGAAGTTACATATTATATTATGTGTTTTCAGTGTATTATGTTGTTGTTTTCTTCTTTATTATGAAATCATAGGATAGTTGTAGATTAGCCGATTAGTAATGCCTTGACTGTAAATCAACAAATATCATATGTGTCATGGCTTTTATGTAAAGACATTGTAGTGCATATGTTTATGGCTTCAACGTGGGAAATGGTGTTTGTTATGGTAGTATGTTGACTGTTTAGGGTGATTACTTGTGTTTGAAAGTTAGTAGCTTTTGTTGCGTATTTATTTGCATCTATGTATGGGTTGTTTTTGTTGTTCGGTTATTGTATACAAACGTAAGTCATAATGATGTTACATGGATTGCAGCAACAAAATTATGAACCTGCGAATTGGGTTGCGTGGAATTATCTTCCATTTGGATTGGTTTTTGGTGTCTGAATTCGTGTTGTGGATGTTTCTAAACTCTGTTTGGTTTACCGTGTCAAAAGAGAGGTGGTTTAAAGTTGCACTCTAACAATGTTTTTGCCGGTAGACGAGTTTAGCAGGTTCAGCCATTTATGGATTTGAGTTTGAAAACTTGCAAAAACGTAGGTTGCGATCTATTAACAGACCCTGAATGGCTGTACTGAGCAATAGTGTCAGGCATTGTATAAATGATTGCGGTTTCTCCTGGTTTTGAATTTGTACTTGCATCTATAGGTTGAGTAGAAGTCTTACAGCAGAGTATGTGTATCTCTTATATGGCAGTCGTTGCAAGTGTTTTGCAGGTAAGATTTCTATTCTAGCTTTTATGGGAAAGCTTTTTAAGATGGTTTATATATACACTTTCTTGATTTGTTTACTTAGTGCAGTCAAATGATATTGTGCATGGTTTGTAGTACTGAGCATATGCTAGTTATATTTTTGATAATTTTGAGTAAGTTTTAATAAGAAAGTGAAAGATTGAATTTTGGTATTATATTTAAGTAAGATAGTGAACACAAAATATGATCAAACTTTGTTCAGCCTGTATCTCTAAATGACCCTGTTTGACTGTTATAAGTCAAGTGTCCATATAAGAAGAGAGTTTTGCTAAATTTAAAGTGAGCTTATTACTTTGTTATTGGGAATTTGTATCTGAATATCAAGTGTGTTGATTATAAGGCTGTGATCATGCACATGGATGATGTGTGGTGAATGGGTATGTAAAGACAATAAGTGAAAAGGCAATACTAGTGTGTCTTAGCAGCATTGTGTTTGCTATTTCTGGAAAGTTAAAACATCAAGAATCTCATGTCATTCCATAGAGGTTTGCATGTGAGTTGGTTTTGTGGGTCTTTCTTAGAATTAGGATCTAGTTGACTGTGTGATTGCATTTCTCTATTTAAAGTGTGTTTTTGCTTCTTTTGTTTGTGCAGTCTTTCTTTTTAAGTCACAGTCATAAGAAGGTTAACAATGGCATGGTTACCGATGTGTGGTGAGTTACGGGCGTCTTCTAATTTTAAGCATTGGGAGCCCATGTTTATTCTTTACTGTCGTAGGTCGACGATTGAAGATTATAGGCTCGCTAAAGATATAAATAGGGTGAGTGGGGAAGTTAATAATGTGGTTGTAGAGAGGTCTCAGTTTCTTGAGGAGCTTGATAGTTTGGGTGTGCGGCCTGTGCCTACGAAAATGGCGGAGTTTCTCAAGGAGATTCAGACGAATGATAGGGAGACGATGGCAAAATTGCAGATCTTAAAGAGGGAAATGGAATTGAATGCAGGGTGTCATTCCGTATTGAGGATGTTGGTGTAGTGGCCTATATGTAGTATGTTTAATATGTTTCGAATAAGTGTATTTTTGGTCGCGTGGTCCTAGTTTCGTTCTCTATGTAGTTATGTAATCATGTCTATGTGTTTAAGCATTTTAGGGTTGACTGTGTAATGTATGTTTGATCTCAGTTTGTACTTTGTCTCATATTAAATTCAATAAATCTCTATGTTTATATTATGTGTGTTAAAATTGTATCAAACTAATGAATGATGTTTATATCCATAGTTGTATACAGTTGCAGATAAAGAAGTGCAACAAGTTTGGCAATATTTGAATGTTAGATTGAAGTCTGTTTTATTTCTATACTAGTGTTTGGGCATATATTTGTGAGTTCATGGTATTTTGTTATATTTGGTAATCCACTATGAATCTGTGTGTTAGCCTTAAAGTTGGAGATGTGGTGGTGTTTCGGTACATATTATGGTTCATGGTATCCCCTTTCTCGCTGTAAAAATTAATAAATGCTGGCACAACCCTGTCATTAAAATCCAATTCTCAAGCACCCCCTTGTTCAAACCAAGTGTAATAATCTGAATGTTTGCAATAATAAGATTAGATGGATTCAGTGTAATTTATAGCAACTCTGATCCATTCATCTTATCTGATATATTTCCTTTTAAGTTATTTTTGTTAACTCTTTTACCAAGTTTACATTTTAAAGACC
>BQNB010000389.1:123985-141960 GCA_026074375.1 Tanacetum coccineum | reverse complement strand
GCAAAACAGTATGAATAAGGAATTTCCATTGAGGAGAAAAGAAAGCCTTATAGAATGTAAGTTTCTAAGAAAGTTTCTCATGCCCCATTAGTGTAAGTTGTTTAAAGATATCAGCATCGGGTAGACAATCAATACCTTTAGCATCTTCCAATTGAAGATCTCTTCTTACAGTTGCTTGAGTTATGTTAATCTTCTTCCCATCCACTAGGGCTTGTAACTGTTGTTCCTCATTGACCGTTTTACCTTGATAGTAGCCTAAAATTGTTCAATACATGAAGTATATATAGTGGGATTAACGGTTAAAGCATACTTTATGGTGTGTGCATTCAAAAAATTAATAACTTTTTCCAACCCCTCACTTTTAGCGGGTTTAGCCAAAAACGCAACTAAATTGTGAGTATCAGCAAACTGTAGGGTTATCATTATGTTTGGTTTTGATGATGAATGATGAAATTGAGTTAGGGTTTGTGATTAAAGAGTATATGATTGAATGAAATCGATTAAATGAGTGAATGAAACCCTTAATCAAAGTATTTATAAAACTACCCTCAACAGCATTAACATTCACAGTAGTTGTAATTTATGCCTAGCAGCATTAACTTTTAACAGCAGTAGTAAGTTTATTCCTAGTGGCATTAACTTTCAACAGCAGTAGTAAGTTTATGCCTAGCAGAATTAACTTTTAACAGCAGTAGTAAGTTTATGCCTAGCAGCATGAACTTTCCCTAGCATCAGTAAGTTTATGCCTAGCAGCATTAACTTTCTTTAGCAACAATAAGTTTATGCCTAGCAACATTAACTTTGAATTACCAGCATTAACTCTATTCTAATTAGCTTTTCCATCATCAAATTAACATTTTAGCTCACAAAATCTCTCTGTCTGTTTTTTATTTCTCTCAATTCTTTTTACTCATAATTCTCTCTTTCTGTTTTTAAACAACTCTCTTTTTGTTTTTCTACTCACCACTTCTCTCAATTCTTTTTCTCACCGAATCACTCTATCTATTTTTATCACACATCTCTCTTTCTGTTTTTTAACTCACAGATTCTCTCAATTCTTTTTCTTACGAAATTACTCTATCTGTTTTTATCACACATCTCTCTTTCTGTTTTTATTCTCACCAACTCTCTCAATTCTTTTTGCCTTACCATTCTCTTAATCAAGACTTTAAAGATTGAGCAATTTCATAATCAAGACTTTAAAGATTGAGAATTCCAATACTAGCAATCAAATATTGAATTCTACTTACATCAAATACTTTTGTAAGCAAATCTGCAACATTCTTGTCAGTATGAATCTTGATCATTTGAATTAGCTTCTATTCATTGGAATCTCTGATAAAGTGATGTCTAATCTCAATGTGCTTTGTTTTTTTTAATGTAAAACAGGGTTCTTAACTATGCATATAGTACTCTCATTATCAATATAGATCTTTGTATGCATAAATTTATACCCATAATCCAGCAATTGATTTTGAATCCAAAGCACTTGACCACAACAACTTGAAGCAGCTACATATTCAGCCTCTGTTGTGGAGTTAGCAACTACAGTCTGCTTCTTGCACTATCATGAAATCAATCTACACCCAAGAAATTGACAACCTCCTGTTATAGACTTCCTATCCAAGCTTGCTCCAGCATAATCACTATCAGTGTATGCTACCAAATCAAAAGATGAATCTTTTAGATACCAAAGGCCTAATTTTGGTTGACCTTTTAAGTACCTAAAAATTCTTTTCATAAAGAAGGATGTGAACACTTTTTGGGTTTGACTTGGTAATCTTGCACATGCACACACTGCAAACATAATATCAGGGTCATGAAAAGTAAGATACATCAATGAACCAATCATTGATCTATATAAATGAACATCCACTTCTTCACCATCTTCATCCTTGAGCAAAGGCTTTTCTGTTTTTATCACACATCTCTCTTTCTGTTTTTATTCTCACCAACTCTCTCAATTCTTTTTCTCACCAAATTACTCTGTCTATTTTTACACATCTCTCTTTCTGTTTTTATTCTCAGTCCTAAAAAGAATATAAGTTCACCCATAGAACTCATCTGAAACTTCTTATGCATCATCTTCTCAAACTCAGTGCATAATAACTTCTTTGTAAAGCCAAAAATGATATCATCTATATACACTTGAACTAACAAAACATCACCTTTGTCCATTCTGATAAACAAAGTCTTGTCTATCTTTCCTCTCTGAAACCCATTGTCCAACAAATAAGTTGACAAGGTTTCATACCAAGCTCTAAGAGCTTGATGCAGTCCATAAAGTGCCTTTTCTACTTTGTATACTCTGTCAGGGAAGTCTGGATCTTCAAATCCTAGTGGTTGACAAACATAGACTTCCTCTTCAATCTTACCATAAAGAAAAGCACTCTTGACATCTATCTGGTACACCACAAAGTTTTTAAATGAGGCATAAGCTAAAAATAGCCTAATTGCTTCCATTCTTGCAACAGGGGAAAATACTTCATCATAGTCAATCCTTTCTTCTTGTGTGTATCCTTGAGTAACCAACCTTGCTTTGTTTTTATCACAATGCCTCTCTCATCCTTCTTGTTCCTGTAAACCCATTTAGTGCCTATGGGCCTTTTGCCATTTGGTAAATCCACCAGGGTCCAAACCTTTTGTAATTTGAATTGTAGAAGCTCATCTTGCATAGCTTCTATCTAACTTGGATCTTGCAGTGCTTGGATTACCTTCTTGGGTTCTACTTGTGACAAGAAGTAGGCAAACAAGCAATTTTGAAAGTCTTTATGGCTTGTTCTTTGCTGAACTGAACTAAACAAACCATGTTCTTCCAAATTCTTTGTCATTCTTCTTGTTTGAGGTGCTGAATTCAAGTCTCTAATAATTTGTTCAACTGGATGATCTTTGTGTATTCTTGTAGTTGGAATAAGACTGACAGGCATAAATGCATCTAAATTGTTCATGTCAGCCTCTGCACCAACATCTTCATCTTTATCTGAATAAACAATATCTTCCAATTCAGGCATATTTAGATCAACTGGAAGTTTAATGCTTGTTTTTACATCAATAGCATTAACTTTATTTGTGCTAGCAGCATTAAGAATGTTAGTGCTATTAACATAATCCTCCTCTTGATCATCTCTTTTATCCTCTTTACTTGGATCACCACCTTCTTTTCCAGGTTCTTCAGTAACCTTCTTTTCATCATCTCATGAAGGTTTGAATCCAGCATCAAGAGAACTCTTTGAACTTTAAGAGAATGGCGGATCAGCAATCCACAATGGTAGCCGAATGTAATCTTTGCCAGGTAATGTCTCCATTCTAGCTTTACATGCATCATCACATAATTTTGTACCTGCATTACCATTAGACTGATTTCTTGCAACTTGACAGTGAGGACTTGCAACAAATTCATCTTGATGATATAGAAGAGATAGACTTAAGGTGGCAGATGGCTATGCTAACAATGAGGGCAAGAAGATTCTTAAAGAACACTGGAAGAAAGCTTACTGTTAATAGTAATGAGACCATTGGGTTTGATAAGTCCAAGGTGGAGTGTTACAACTGCCACACAAGGGGACACTTTGCAAGGGAGTGTAGGGCTCCAAGGAACCAATAAAACAGGAATAGGGAGAACACAAGAAGGGTTATGCCAGTAGAGATAACTACTTCTAATGCTTTGGTGTCTTGTGATGGTTCTGGTTATGATTAGAGTGATCAAGCAAAAGAAGGTCCAACTAACTTTACACTCATGGCTTATTCTTCTACAAGTTCTAACTCTGAGGTATTCACTGATTCAAACTGTTCATCATCTTGTTTGGAAAATGTTAAAATTCTTAAAGAACAAAATGAACAACTGTTAAAAGACTTAAGGACATCTAAGTTAAATGCTATTACTTATAAAACAGGTTTAGAGTCTGTAGAAGCAAGACTTCTAGTTTATAAGAAAAATGAAGTCTGTTTATGAGAAGATATTAAGGTCTTAATAACGTGAGATTCATTAATAGAAGTAGCCATACAGAGCTTAAGAGGAAGTTAAAACAAAAAGATGAAATTCAGCTAATAGTAGAAAATTTTGAGAATTCATCTAATAGCTTAAGCAAACTAATAGACTGTCAGATAGTTGATAAGTGCAAAACAGGTTTAGGGTATAATGGTTTTCCACCTCCCTATACAAAAAACTTTATGCCTCTAAAACCTTTTTGTTCATTCTCCTACTTCTCAGGTCAAGAAGAGTTTGTGAATGAGCCTAAGTTGTGGACCCTACAGCTAAAAAGCCTGTAGTTGAGACTAGTGAAGCTAAGACTAGTGCAGACAAGCCTAAGGCAATTAGGAAGAATAATGGGTCTCCAATTATTGAGGATTGGGTGTTTGATAGTGAGGAAGAAGATGTGTCTCAGGCTAAGATTCAAAAGAAAACCGTTAAACCTAGTTTTGCTAAAATAGAGTTTGTTAAATCTAAAGAGCAAGTAAAATCTCCTAGGAAAACAACTGTTAAACAAGGTAATCAAAACAGGCTGAACACACCATTAGTACAATAGATGGAAACCAAAGAAACTGGAATAATATGATGTCTTAGAGACTAGGAAGTAATTTTGAGATATTAACCTTCTTATTAAAAAAAACTATTTTAAGTTGTTGTTTTGTTGTTAATAGGTCTTCTAACAGTTGAATGTGCTTTATTAAAAATATTTTTCATTGGTCTTGCACTATTCATTGTTGTTCTGGGTTGAGCAATATTAATTGGTCTAGCAGTAGTAAGTGATACTAGGTCAGACCTCATTAATACTACTTTTGGAACCATGTTCCTTTTAGGACTGAGGTGAGTCATTCTAGAAAAATTCTAGTGATTCACCCTTTGAGTATAGTTCTACACTGGTTTTACCATCTTTTTATTATTAAACTATCTCTGATGGTTATCATAATTACACTATAGGTAATCAAAACTTCCACATACATAACAAGCCTTGTTAAACATCTTAAAATTACTTCCTAGTCTTTGAGACATCATATTATTCTAGTTTCTTTGATATCCTCTAGGAGTATGAGTGTTTTGTCTATTTTTTTAACATGATTAACAGTTTTCCTAGGAGATTTTACTTGTTCTTTAGATTTAACAAACTCTATTTTAGCAAACCTAGACTTAACAGTTTTCTTCTCTTTCTTAGCCTGAGGCACATCTTCTTCCTCACTATTAGACACCCAATCCTCAATAATTAGAGCACCATTATTCTTCTTAACTGCCTTAGGCTTGTCTGCACTAGCCTTAGCTTCATTAGTCTCAATTACATGCTTCTTAACTGTAGGCTCACTAACTGTAGGCTAATTTACAAACTCTTCAAGACCAGAGAATGACAAATTATGTTTTAGAGACATAAAGTTTCCTGTATATGGAGGTGGAACAACATTATACCCTAAACCTGTTTTAAACTTATCGACTATCTGACAGTCTGTTAGTTTGCTTAAGTTTTTAGATAAATTCTCAAATTTTTCTACTATTAGCTGAATTTCATCTTTTTATTTTTGAGCCAGTTCTAACTTCCTCCTAAGCTCTATAATGGCTACTTCTTTTAAATAAATCTTACGTTTTAAGAGCTTGATATCTTCTTCATGAATAGACTCATTTTTCTTATAAACTAGAAGTCTTGCTTCTACAGACTATAAACATGTTTTATATGTAATAACATTTATCTTAGATGTCCTTAAGTCTTTTAACAGTTGTTTATTTTGTTCTTTAAGAATTTTAACATTTTCCAAACAAGATGATGAACAGGTTAAATCAGTAGATACCTCAGAGTTAGAACTTGTAGAAGAGTAAGCCATGAGTGCAAAGTTAGTTGGACCTTCTTATGCTTGATCACTCCAATCATAATCACCAACACCATCACATGAGATCAAATCATTGGAAGTAGTTGTTTCCACTGGCACAACCCTTCTTGTGTTCTTCCTATTCCAGTTTTCTTGTTTCCTTGGAACCCTGCACTCCCTTGCAAAGTGTCCTCTTTTGTGGCAGTTGTAACACTCCACCTTAGACTTATCAAACCCAATGGTTTCAACACCATTCACAGTAAGCTTTCTTTTAGTGTTCTTCAAGAATTTCCTTGCCCTCATTGTTAGCATAGCCATCTGCCACCTTAAGTCCATCTCTTCTAAATCATCAGGATTAATTTGTTGCAAGTCCTCATTGTTAAGTTGTGGACTGTTTGGTTGACTTGTAAAGAAAGCATAGATAACAGCATCACCTAAGTTATCAATTGTTGTTGGGTTAACAGCTGTAGCTTGAGTGCTAGCAGTTGTAACACCATGAGTAGTATTAACTGCTCCATTTGTACTGTTGGTGTTGTTTGAAGACACAAAGGCTACGTTTTATGTATTTGTGCTTGAACTTGATGTCCCTTTGACCTCTGGTTCATAGATCTTTAGGTTGTTATAAAGATCATCCAGGCTTAATGTATCTATCTTAGGCTTGTTCCTCCACACAATTGTATGTGTATTTCATTCTAGTGACATACTTCTTAAGAACTTTTGATTCACATCTTCTTGTGAGATACTTTCACCATGAATCTCTAACTGACTGATAAGCTTTTAAAGCCTATCAAAGGTTTGATTTAAAACCTCTGAGCTAGATGCAGTAAAATTTTCATACTGCGGCTTTAGAGGATTCCTCTGAGTCTTTTTCGTAGCAGCATTCCCTCCAAACCTCTTCTCAATATCCTGCAGCAATGACTTGGCATCTTTGATGGAGTTAAACTTTAATTGATGTTCATTAGGGATGCCCATCAATAAAGTGCTTCTTGCCTTCAGCTCTAACCTCCTTTGTGCCTTTTCTTTAGTAGTTGAAGGAGCAATTATAGTCTCAACACCTTGAACAAGTTTTGTTATTGGAGGTGCATTACCATTCTCTATGACTTCCTATAGAGAATAATCAACCATCTGGATGTATTGTTCCATCCTCATCCTCCAAAGCTCATACTCACCTTGTTTGAGCATAGGCACTTTTGATGCAGCCACCATATGTACTGAGTCTTGATCCATGTCTTCTTAGCAAAGTTTCTCAAAGCAACAAGCTCTGATACTACTTGTTGATCCCACTTCAATGGATCTTGAATACCTTAGCTTGTGTAAGGTTTAGTTATACAAAGATAAATCCTACACAACTTATGATAGAACCTTTGTTTGATAATACTAAAGATTATGCGAAATTTCATCTTTAATATATACAAAGAATTTTTCAATGAAATAGTAATTCTAATGAAGACACAGATTAACAAACAAAAGTTTCAATATATTAATATGAATACTCTAACTAGTATTAGGGTTGCAAAACCTTGAAGCTATGACAATTCTATGGATGACTCGGTTTTTATACATAGATCTCTATACCCTAGGACCTCCTTTTATACACCAAAGAGTCCTAATGGGATTACAATATTTTCCTAAGATATCATGATCTTCTAAACAAATAACTTATATGTATCTTTTACAAAAATATCTCATACATATCACATAAGCAATCTTTATCTTTTCTTTGAGCAGTCTTTATCCATTCCTTGACAGTAGAAACTCTTTCAGCAGTCTTAATCTTTCAGCAGTTGTAACTTTTGTACAAGTAGCATTAACTGTGTACAAGCAGTAGTAACTACTTAGAATATTTTCTTTAATCTTCTTCAGTAATACTACCTTTACTCTAGCAGTACTAACATATACTAGTAGTAGTAACTATAAATACTAATATACACTAGCAGTACTAAGTTACACTATCAATACTAACTACTTAGCATATTTTTCCTTAAGATTACTAACAGAACTAATTTATGCTTAGCAGCAGTAACACAAACCTTAGCAGCAGTAACTCTAAGATCATCAAGAAGTATTTTAATCTCAACAGTTAGGTTGCTAGTTAATCCTGTCACAATTAACTTAAACCCGCATAAAGCTCACACCGTTGATTATAATCTATCTAGCAAACTATATTGGTGGTTATATTGAATCCTAGCTCATGGAGACTTTACCAGCTTACTGCTTAATGGAAATTCATATACTAGTAGTCCACACCCACTTAACTACCTATGGAAATAGGACGTTATGTGTAATCCTAAGTCACCGGCTTAGTCTACCTATCCACTTAACCATAGATCGAAACAGGGCTTTCTATTGGTGATCCTATTATTCTAGTTATAGGAATAAGCGTTATATGTTTCCATCCCGGACTCTTAGCCTACGCCCAAGCAACACCAAAGTTGCAGTGCATTAAATATGTAGGACTAGACCCAGTTAAATGATAGGAAAAACACATAATTAAGCACATAAACAGGTATGAAGTGATAAATATAATCAACATACAACGAATAAGGAACAATCGATATAAAGACAAATCAAAACATTATATTATCATAAACATGGCTAATACCTAAAGGTATTAGCCGATAGTCGTTGGTACCATACACGAAATCATAGATGAACGATTCAACATAATGCTAACCGAACACGTATAGTGGAGTGTAGAGATTACAAGAGTTTTCCCATTGATCGGACCACTTTTTCAGGACCTTATTGGCTTCATAAATCTTCTGGAAACCAGACTTGGTGGCTAAAAGCATGATAAACTTCGTATTGGAGTTTGGTATTTATAGGCTGTGGAAAAGGATGGATACGTCGTATTAAATGCAGTCAATACGGCGTATAAGGAAATTCCTTGGAGTAAGGACCAAGTTCATCATTAATTGCATTAATTTCAGGATCATTGACTATTGACTGTGTTAAATGCAATATCTTTGACTATTGACTAGTAAATGCGGCATATTAAATGTCCAAGATACGGCGTATTAGGTCTTGATCCTTGGTCGTTTATTTGTGAAGTGCAGGCATGGATACGCCGTATATAGTCAGAATAAGCAATCTTAATATTTCATTATTTAAGCTCTAAAATGCGCACCTTTCGGATAATCTTCACAAATTACTCCATAATTACTGCAAATAATAAATATAAGCAATTAAGTACCAATTCTTGCAATAATTATATAAAATGGGTAATTTATACGGGATAAATGAAGCTATAAAATAGACGTTATTTGATGTCATCACCTACACACTAACAAACCAGTGCATCAAATGTGTAACAGAACAGGAGAATACATATTTGGAAGATACTTGAATCATAAATACCACATGAATAAAACATTAAGGTTGACAGGCTTAATATTAAAACAGAGGCGGTATTAGAAAATATTTTTAAGGGTTCAAGCATTGCCAAAACTATTTTTGGTGTTTCAGATCTAGTTCAGAGATATGTTGCAACAAGCACTACCAAGTTATGCCATAACCAAGTCTGAAACAATTTTTTTTATATTTCACATATGTTACGTCGTAACCAGATGACTGGTTACACTGTAACCAGATGATTAGTTACGCTGTAACAACACTCAATCATGCAAACACTCAGAAAAAGGAAGAAGAACATAAGGTTCAAGCACACATACAAGCACAAACAAACACACACAAATCAATCAAATAATCAAAAACAACAAAAACCGTTCCCCGGCAGCGGCGCCAAAAACTTGATGCGTATTTTCTTTTAAATATTCATTAATCAAGTTTTACATTTATAAAACTCGTTTACCGATACACGCACAAACGGGCAGAGAACCCGATCGTGAGTAGTGCAGTTTTGGTAAATCCGAGGTCGTCCCAAGAGCTAAAGGGTGGTTACAAATCTGAGTTTAAATTGGTTGTCACATTTAAAAAGCTATTTAGAATAATTGATTTGTAAGATAATGAAAACTTTAATGGAATGAACTAAGTATCATTAAAGAGAAGGAGATACGATCCTAATTACTTCTTAATTAACATAATGATTCAATGATTCTACTAATTGGGAAAGTCAGGATTGAATGGTCATCAAATCCTTACTTATCTCACGAAAGCCCGGTCCTACAGGTCATAGTAACTGAGACTTTGTCCCACTGGTCATGGTAAGCGAGCATCATATTCGGCACTCTTATGATCAAAGTAATATAACTAAACAGATAACCAATATTAATAAGAGATAAATGAATCATATTGATAATTAATAAGAAAAGCTTAGCTGAACATGGTATTCATACAATCAATATCACTGTCAATTAATAAAAGTAATGAAAACATAATAAGCGAACCAAACTAGTATGTTGATGATGATCTGGACCGACTTCTCTCTTCTAGGGATAGGGTGCTGTTGGTAGTGACTACCCCCTAGAAAACGACCTGGGATGAGGGTTCCCAGTCGTTTCCACTCAGCAAGGGGGAGGGAGAATGTATGCTAAATGAGGCTGAATTCGGTCTCTATTTATAGGTGTTTGGTAGTTTACGGCGTAATTGATTCGTTGGTTTACACCGTAACCTTGCTGATGTAGACTTTCCAAAATATAGGCAAAATGGACTTTACGGCGTAACCAAATGGAAGGTTTACGACGTAACATAAGTGTTTATGGCATAACTGAAGTGGTTATGGTGTAACGTAAGTGGTTATGGCGTAACATAAGTGGTTATGGTGTAATCTCTTCAGCAACATTGTAGTTATTGCAAAATTGTGGCTCTTCAGTTGTGATCAGGCTTTAACCCAAAACATGAAAGTTATAGATATCACTTTCCTCTTTTCATAGCTTCTTGAATCGACTTTAAAGGAGTTAGTATGAAGAAGTTATGGTTAAAATACTAAAGCATATTTCTTGAGATATCTCAGAAGCAATTATTCTTCGGCTTCGTTTCTTCACATAATTCTTTCACGAGCCTTTCATAGTAACTCTAAATCATAAGTGGATAGCTTCACATACATTATTCTTTCGTAGAAGTGTCAATAAACTTCAATGCCTTGTTTATCATGATATTTGTTGTCTAATTCTCGCGTTTCTTGCCAAATGCTTGTGTTTTCTTTGAAAACAATAAAATAAGTAATTAAGTATCATATTCAGGTTTTTATAAGATATTTGCAAGCCTTTTCATGGGGATTTTAATACTAAAAAGTATTAAATATTTAATGTTGTCACTAGGCAGCGGTTTGTCCTAATTTTTAGACAGCGGTTTATTCCAATTTATCAGCGGTTTGTTAACATTTTTGGACGGCGGTTTGCTTATCCTTGACTGCGGTTTATAATTATTTTGGATAATTCCTATCAAACATCATCTGAATTTAAAATACAATTGATTCTACTTCAAGAAACCTTACTTACAATCAATTTTACATTCACTGTTTCTTCTTGATTTTGTAAAATCCTATAAAAGTCACGTCTTTTCTTGGATTAAATCATAGTTTTCTAAAATCCTATAGACGTTAATTGAATTCATTTAACCACAACTTCAATGACAACACATTTAATTAAGATCCTACAAAATCATTTTCACTTCGTAACAAACAAATCATTCAATCATGACTACTCCAATCACAACTTCCACAACCGACAGTCAAATGCATAACAACATCATGGCAGCTAGTTCAAGGGATCATCTACCAATGCTTGCAACGGGAAGATATGCATAGTGGTAATCACGTTTCTTAAGATACATTGATACAAGACCAAATGGTGATGCCCTAAGAAAAATCATTCTTGAAGGTCCTTGCACACCTTTTACTGTCACAATTCCAGTTGTACACGCAATAGATGATTCTCCAGCAGTTCCAGAACGAAAAACAGTTGAGACAATCTTGAATATGTCTCCTGAAAACAAAAGCTCATTATGAATCAGAAAAGGAAGCAATTCATCTGCTATTGACTGGAATTGGAAATGAAATTTACTCAACTGTTGATGCTTGCAAGACAGCTCATGAAATGTGGATAGCTATTGAAAGGCTATATCAGGGTGAATCTCTTAACATTCAAGATGTCAAGACTAATTTGTTTTGGAAGTTTGGAAAATTCACTTCTCATGATGGAGAGTCCATGGAGTCATACTACTCCAAATTTTACAAGATGATGAATGAAATGATAAGAAACAACTTGACAGTTGCTACGATGCTACTCAATGTTCAGTTTCTTCAACAACTATAACTAGAATGGGCAATATTTGTGACAATTGTTAAGCAATATCATGACTTGGATACAGTCTCATATCACAAGCTCTTTGACGTTCTGAAACGGTATGAAAAGGAAGTTAATGAAATCCATGCTGAGAGAATAGCCCAGAATGCTAACCCATTAGCACTTGTTGCTGCTGCTCAACCATATCCAGATCCTTATTATCAAGCACCAAAATTTCACAAATCATATGCAACCCTATCAAAACAATCATCTTCCACCAGATCTAATGCATCTACCAAATACAAAGGCAAAGAGACAGCCAAACCAATCACACCGCCATCTGAGTCAGCTTCTGAAGAAGACAGTGATCCAGAACAAGCTCATAGAGATAAGGATATGCAGAAAAACTTGGCACTAATTGCAAAGTACTTTAAAAAGATCTACAAACCTACCAACAAAAACCTCAGAACTTCTTCAAACTCTAGAAACAAGATTGTGGATACTTCTCCAAGGTACAAGAATGATAATTAAACTGGGCAGTTTGGAAATCAGAGGATAGTGAATGTTGCTGGGGCTAGGGAGACTGTAGGCAGTCAGGTTGTGCAGCAGACTGGTATACAGTGTTTCAATTGCAAGGAATTTGGTCATTTTGCTAAGGAATGCAGGAAACTAAAAAGGGTAAAAGACTACTCGTATCACAAGGAAAAGATGTTGTGTAAACAAGCTGAGAAAGGTGTTCCATTACAAGCAGAGCAAGCTGATTGGCTAGCGATCACAGATGAAGAGATAGATGAACAAGAGTTGGAAGCATATTACAGCTATATGGCAAATATTCAAGAGGTTCCTACTACAGACTCGGGAACTGATACTAAGCCATTGGAACAGGTACAATACGATGTTGAATATAATGTGTTTGCCAATGAGAGACAGTATTCTGAGCAACCTGAATCCATTCGTAACACATGTGTAGTGGAAAAGGTTGATAGTAATGTCATTCCTGATTCACTAGAAATGTGTAATAATGATACTCAGACTGACCAAAATAATGTAGAATGTGATAATGAGCATGTTGCGCTTGCTAATTTAATTACAAATTTAAAACTTGATGTTGATGAAAATAAAAAGATTCAAAAGCTTCTAAACAATTTAAAGAAAAGCAAACACATAACTTGCTCATGAATTGAAAGAGGCAAAATATATTCTTGCGGATACTAGTAAACTATGGGGAGTCTAATAGTAATTGGGCTATGTTTCCTAATTGCACTTCAAAATAATGGACGAGCTTGAGGCTAAAAAAACTTAAATGACCGTACAGTTGACTAGACAAACTGACAAGATAAAGAAACCTCTAGAACATTAGCTCAAAAAGAAATTGACATAAAAGAAGGTTTAAAACTTAAAGCCTATGAAATTTCAGTTGTCAAAGAGAAACACGATGAGTTAGTCAAACAGAGTTTTTTTAATAAAGTCACATTACAAAGGTCTTGTCAAAGAAAAAACCAAGGTAATAACGGATTTGAAACTTAAGGAAGAAAAAGACATCGACAAAATGATTTCAATGGAAAAGAAATTAAAGTTATTGAACGAAATTGTTTATAAAAGGAATCAATCAATTCAAACCATTCATATGTTAGCTCCCAAAGGCCCAACACTCAATGGTAGACCAACCTTTGCAAATCCAATGTACCTCAAAAAAGCTCAATCTGAAAAGCCATGTTTGTATGAGATCTCATATGACACATCTGATCCTGCAAATAGATTCATCCCTGATAGGGAAGAGACCATGACTCTTGAAAAAGAGAGTAGATCCAAATTCAATAAAGACTTAGTGAAACCTTATGATTACACAAAGCAATATAGTCCTTATGAAATTTTTAAACCAGCGACACAGGAATATCATGACCAGTTAGCACATGCAAATGAATTAAGAAAGAAAATGTGGAGAAAATCTTTTGTGAAATCTAAACCAAATTTTTTTAAAAACATCGGTTTCTTACCTACTTCAAAATCAATCAGTAAAAGTAGACAAGCTTATAATGTAATGACGAATAACATAAATCATTTTAGAGAACTTGTTAATCAAGCTTGGGAAAAGCATTCTCATGATCATTTTCGTGCACCAACTGCTCATGATATGGAAATCCTAATTAAAACATGTTTGATGCCTCTTACCCTAAAGACATAGAATGATAGTTTCAAATTTTTTCATGAACTTAAGCAAGAAATGCATGCCGATTTAAAGTACGTTGAATCCCTTGAAAAATAAATTAACGAACTTGAATCTGATAAAGCAAAATTTTCAAACATGTATGATATACTTCTGCAAGAGTGTGTGTCTAATGATGTTATGTGTTCTTATTTGCATTCGTCGTCTGATTTAGATGCTCAAACTGAATTGTAATGCTTATATCTTCATAAAGTGAAAGAATATGAATGTCTTGCACAAAAGCTTTTGAAACAAACTGAAACTGTTAGTAAAGAAGTTTATACTGAGCTTTTACAAAGTTTTGCTAAATTAGAAAAACACTCGATTTATCTTGAACTTGCTTTACAACAATGTCAAGAACAAATAAAAAATGACATAGTTTGCAAAGAAAAAACGTCAAATGGATTTCTGAAAGAACGTGAACAATATGTTAAAATACAAGATTTAAAAGCTAAATTGCAAAACAAGAACATTGCCATAAGTGAGTTAAACAAACTCATTGGGAAATGCAAAGGAAAATCTGTGGAAACTAAGTTTGATAAACCATTTGTTGTTCGAAAACTAAATGCTTAAAGGATTCCAAAACCATCAATTTTAGGCAAACCGACTCCTTTTTCAGACTCTCTTAAGAGGAAAAGTTTTTTAAAGACAAAGTTGGTTCCCAAAACTATGTCAGAGGGTTTATCAAAACTAGTCACTACACAGATTTTGCCTCAAACATCAAGGCAAGCTGTAAGAAACACAAATGTGATTAAACCAGGCATGTATCAAATTGACACTAGGACAACACAAACTAGAGCACCACAATTTCCTCAGACTTCTAGGAATACTAATCCTCGCGTGTCTACCTTTACAAGAGTAATTCATAGAACTAATATTAGCAGACCACATCTTAGGAGCACTCAAATGAAAGATAAGGTCGTGCCAAACAATATTCAATTAAAGTTTAAAAAGACTGAAGTAGAAGACCAACATAGGATGTTAGCCTCAAAATATTGAGTCGAACAATGGAAGTTCGTTCATTATATTAGGTCTCGGTCACTTAATTAATTATACATTGTAATAGGCTAGAAGGGTAAACGGGCTCATAGATGTAAGCTAATATTGTATGTGTATCGGGCTAAAGCCCAAGTCAATCCCGAGCCCGGCCCAAGTAAAATCCCACACGACCCATGTAGTTGTGTAGGGTATATATACTATTTTCCTCTATGGAAAATGGTGTTGATTCTTGTTAATTCTCATTTGTAATTTTGCAAGTATTCATCCATCTTTTTCTTCTCTCTAAATTTCTTCCACATTTCTTCTCATCTTATTTTCTTGTTTCTATAATGAAGTGAAAGTGATTTTTGGGTTCCGACATTTGGTATCATTCGCCACGGGTGGGTTTAGTTTTTGTTAGTTTTCGTTGTTGATTCGTGTTTGTAATTTTTTTTGTTGTGGTTCATTTTTTATTAAGAAAAGTGGTTCGATTTGGTTTCTTGGCTTATAAGCTTTTGGTCGTGGTTATTTCGTGTGTGGCTAAGAAAAACGCAAGGACGAAAAGATCGTGTTGTTGGTGTCTCAATCGAACGAGTGACTGCTATTTGGATCGAACGAGTGGTTTTTTGTTTGGACAGAACGAGTGGTGATCATATTTGGATCGAACGAGTGGTTTTTGTTTGGACCGAACGAGTGGTGATCATATTTGGATCGATCGAGTGGTTTTTGTTTGGACCGAACGAGTGGTGATTATATTTGACCGAACGAGAGACCCGGACTAGATAACCGATCTAGTCAATCTCTTTTAGAACCGAACTAGCAATAACCGATCTAGAAGTATTCTTTAAGGACCGAACAAGACAATCGAACCAGAGGATCAAACTAGTAAATTCTTTGACAACCGAACCATCGAACCGAACAAGCAATCATCGAACTAGTAATCCCTTTTGGGACCGAACGAGTCAACCGATCTAGTCGTTTTTTTTAATCGAACTAGAGGACCGAACTAGCTTTCCTTTCGAACCGAACAAGACAATAGAACTAGACAACCGAACCAGCATGAACCGATCTAGGTGATTTACATAAGAACCTAACTAGTTTTTTTTCACAAACTGAACTAGTAATTTTTTGTTTTACGGTTTTTTCTTGATTTCGTAAAATCCCGTGAAAGATACAATTCTTCTCTCGGTTTAAATCCAAGAATTGTAAAATCCTGTAAACATTAATTCTACTCAATCCACAACAACAATCACTTTACCTACTTAAGATCCTACAAATCATTTTCACTTCAATTCACGGTAAAATGGAAACGAAAGATACGTGTTTTAATTCGGAAGAACAACAAATGCAACAAATTCAAGACAAAGCAAAAAAGAGTTGCATGGTATCTTTTCGACAACTTCGCATTCACGCCTCAAGCATCTTTCACAGGACAACTTAAAAGGAACTCGAATCGAATCTGGATTCAAATGTGCATTTGCGACACTCTTTGGTCAAGATATAGAGACTTTTACGGGCACAATGTTCCTATACATGGCTGCTCATGATATGGAAATCCTAATTAATACATGTTTGATGCCTCTTGCCATAAAGACACATAATGATAGTTTCACATTTGTTCATGAACTTAAGCAAGAAATGCATACTGATTTAAAGTACGTTAAATCCCTTGAAAATGAAATTGACAAACTTAAATATGATAAAGCAGAATTTTCATGCATGTATGATATACTTCTGCAAGAATGTGTGTCTAATGATGTTATGTGTTCTTATGTGCATTCGTTAACTGATTTAGATGCTCACAATGAATCGCAATGCTTATATCTTCATAAAGTGAAAGAATGTGAATGTCTTGCACAAAAGCTTTCGACACAAACTGAAACTGTTAGTAAAGAAGTTTATACTAAGCTTTTATGAAGTTTTGCTAAATTAGAAAAACACTACTCGATTGTCTCATGAACTGCTTTACGAACACTGACAAGAACAAATGAAAAAGGACGCAGTTTGGAAGAAAAACGTCAAATGTATTTCTAAAAGAACGTGAACAATATTTTAAAATACAAGATTTGAAAGCTCAATTGCAAGACAAGAACATTGCCATAAGTGAGTTAAAGAAACTCATTAAGAAATGCAAAGGAAATTCTATGGAAACTAAGTTTGATAAACCATCTGTTGTTCGACAACCAAATGCTCAAAGGATTCTAAAACCATCAGTTTTAGGCAAACCGAATCCTTTTTCAAGCACTCTTGAGAGGAAAAGTTTTTCAAAGACAAAGTCGGTTCCCAAAACTAATGTGTCAGAGGGTTTATCAAATCAGTCACTACACAGATTTTGCCTCAAACAGCAAGGCAAGCTGTATGAAACACAAATGTGATTAAACTAGGCATGTATTGAATTAACACTAGGACAACGCAAACTAGAGCACTACAGTTGTCTCAGACTTCTAGGAATATTGATCCTCGCGTGTTTACCTCTATAGGAGTAATTCACAGAACTAATGTTAGCAGACCATAGCTTAGGAGCACTCAAATGAAAGATAAGGACGTGCCAAACAATAGTCAAGTGAAGTTTAAGAAGACTGAAGTAGAAGACCACCATAGGATTTCTAGTATTTCTAATATAACAAAGTCTGTAACTACGAGTAACTACGAGTACTGACAGTTTAAAATCCAGAACTTTGAATGTTAATGCTGTTTGTGCTACTTGTGGAAAATGTGTGTTTAATTTGAATCATGATGCTTGTGATTTCTAAATATTTGAATGACTTGAATGCTAGAACTAAGAAGCCTAAGGTAGTGCCTATTAGTACTAG
>BQNB010000389.1:8456-123031 GCA_026074375.1 Tanacetum coccineum | reverse complement strand
AGGACAACTTCACAATTAGGATATCCTTTCTTTTTAATAGATTGCCAATAACAACGTTGGTTGCCAAAATAAGCAATTGAGGAGGTATGTACCCCTATTTTAGTTTCTAACAAAGAACAATCTATCCAGACATGTTACTAAAGTTGAATCTTTACCAAGGGCGAAACTACAAAGTTAAATAGGTATAGTGATGAAGCATACTACTAAGGAGATAAAAAATGCAGAACCTATTGGATTTCACATCCCTATCTACATAAGGTATCAGGATAAGAAATAATTATTACTAAATTTACTCAAATAATAGGTTTGATGTTCTATACGAAATGCCTTCATTACTATATTGGGCCGAAACCCATCCACCGGGTAATCACAAACCCGCCAACAAGGGCAGTTACAAAGTAACGGTTACAAAGACAGTTACATAACTGTTTTTCAGTTATTTTTTACAAGGGACGCGTTTTTCACTCACCTTTCTTTTATATAAAATAAGCACGATTGTTAAAACATTCAATGATGAGAGATTCAGATTTATAAAACTTTCATATTTTGTTATTTTGATTCAAATTCGATTTTTTCGATCAACATTTGGCATAGAGCTTTTGGTTGATTAAACAAATTCATGATACCGTTGTCAAGAATTTACTGTGTTCTGTTTTGAATCAAAGAAACATCCGCACCAAAATTTTTTCCAGAAAAACAGTTTGCAATTAAAACAAACACAGTAAGAAAATCACTTCTGTTGTTTAGCTCAAATCTTTGTAAAACAAAAGGAGACCCCAACAATTGCTACCAGTGATAACAACTGGCAACAAGGGTTTCATCCCTGGAAAATTTCAAGAACTATAATCGGAATAATATAACCCCAAAATAAAGGGTTAGGACCATTCTACTCCAGTTCGAAACAAAAATATTATAACCAATAATTGGATAGCAAAGTATTACAACGGGTACGAAGATCAAAACATCAAAAAAGGGAAACAAACTCACTTTTGAAGGATCGATATTCGAAAACCGTTGGAATCTCATTTGATTACGTTTTATCCAAAAACGCAAATAGAAGGACTTTAGAAAGATCCCATTTTTGTTTAGGGAAACCTCTAATTTCGACAAACCACATCAGGAGAATCGTGGTTAGAACACAAGAAGAAGAAGAAGAAGAAAAGGTTACAATCGACTTCAGTCGGGGATATAAAGAAACACAGACAAGGAAGCAGAAAGAAACAAAACCAAGGAGACGAACTAAAAAGGAGACGAATCCAAACACAAAAAGGAGCGGATTATAAATGGGACACACACAACTAGGAGTTTTAACACTAAGAGTTTTATAAAAACCCCCTCCACTTTTTCTTCTTTTTATAATCATTTTATATATAGATATTTAGTTTTTAGGCCTTGACAAAAGTTACTTAACTTTAAATTAGTAATTTTCCTAAATCCGTAGATAGAATTTAGTAAAACCTAGTGTTACACTGGGCTAATATATTCAGAGAATAATTTTTTGGTGGTTAAATAACCTTTAGGTTATTCGTTTTTTTTATAGTTTTTTTTTGGAAGAAAACTAGTCCGGTAAGATTCTAGCATGTAAGGACAAAACAGAGTACTCACACAAATTCAACAATTAGTGTTAGATTATTTTTTTTTTGAGATTAGATTTTTATTCAATATCCTAGAGATTATGAGAAAGAAAGTGGAGATAGTTCAAGGAAGGAAAATTTAGTACAGCAAGAAACCCAATTCCAATGTCCAATTTTAAAACTCGCAATTACTATTTGGGCAATTCGAATGTTACAAATTATCTAGAAGCAAATGGTTTATGGGAAATGTAGAACCAAATGAAAAAACCAAGCAGATAACAAAAAGGACAAAAACTGATATCGCATTTCCTTTACAAGCTTCAGAAGAACAATTACTTCAAATTAAACATAAAACGCGAAATATATGGGATGCTTAAAAACTAGACAATAGGGAGAAGAAAGAGTCAACAAAGCAAGGTTTGCAAAAATCAATCGAATTTGAGATGTTACCTGAAGGAAGACGAGACCTCGTACCTTCACCGCAAAAACTAAAACCATTAGTAAACAAAGTTGCAGTATAAGGCATTACTATGGATGAAGAAACACTAGTGCGAAAACTATTAAATGCTGTACCCGATAGGTATCTGCAAATAGTTGCGTCAATAGAACAATACTCAGATCTAGATGAAATGACTTTAGAAGGACAGCAATTGAAGCTTAAGACGATGAGAAAGAATTAGTATAAGAGAGGCAACAAGTGGGCAATAAGGAGAAATTTGATGTTTCACTCGGACATGAGAATAAGGAAAGTATTTTTAGGGTAGGGGGGGTGGAAACACGTTTTTTGGACGTGGAAAATAAATTCTAACAGGAAAAACCATAGAGAATTTTAGGAAGACTTGAAAGAGGGAGAAAGCTCTCATAAGAATATAAGAGGAGTTAATTTCAAGAAATCATGTTATGAATACTAGCAAATTACAATGCTAAAATGCAAGAGATGGGCCACATTGCATAAATGTCATAAAGGCATAACCAAACGAGAATCTAAACTCGTTAAAGAGATTTAGAACCAACTTTATAAATGACATATTAGAGATGAAGAACAAAAGGTCTCGCTACATGAAAAAGATATAGGATATAAAGAGCATAATATGGATAGTTATGGTACTTAGAAACGAGCTAAGTAATCACATGACTGGGTAAGAGAACACTTCAAAGAATTAGATGAGAGGTTTAGTGAAAAAGTAAGTTAGATTATGGTTCATACATAACGATCAAAGGAAAAGGTTCAATTTTAATAGGAATGTGATGGATGAGAAGCAAAGAATCATATCACACATATATTACATTCATTGACTTAAGAGCACTTATTGAGCTTGGACATTCAATGAATTAGTTGTAAAGTAGTTATGGAAGGTACACATCGTATTACGACTTTATGACTATGGATAACAAAATCTTCATGCAAAGTTACACGACAGAAAGAAACCGATATATAACGCACATCTAATAACAGGTACACTGTTCTGCTTACTAGCAAACTTAAAGGAAGAAACATGGTTATGGAATCACGCAAGTACTAGGAAACCTAAAATTTGAGTCACTAATAAGATCAATGGCTCAAAGAGATTTTAGTTAAAGGAAAATACCTAACATTAAAATACAAACAAGTTTGATGGATGTTTATTTAATGGAAAAATAGTTGAGCGCCATTTCCAAAAAAGCAAAATGCTAGATCTACCTCTCTCTAGATTTAGTATATGGTGATTATGTGGACCAATCACACCACCAACACCATCTGGAAAGAAATACATATTCTTGTTAGTAGACGATTACTCAAGATATATGTGGGTATACTTCTTAACTACGAAAGATCAAACCTTTGATACTTTCAAGGAATATAAGAAGTCAACAGAAAACGAATTAAGAACAACATTGAAAATGTTGAGAAACTGATGGGAGGAGAATTCACATCAAATGAATTCACGCAATACTGTAAGGAAAATGGCATAGCACGACAATACTGCACCTTACTGACACAACAAAATGGATGTCGAAAAGAGAAATAGGACAATCTGTCCACAAACTGATGTATGATGAAAGTAACAACTTGCCACAAAATTTTTGGGCTGAAGCTGTTTAGGACGCCAATATACATCTTAAATTGTCTTTGTTCCTACAAAAGCACTAGAAGGGACTCACTCATATGAAGAATTAAAACCAAAGAAAGCCAAACTTAGAAAATCTAATGTGTCTTCGGCTGCTAGATATGCAAAGGTAACATACAACTCTGACAAAGTTTGATGATAGAAGCACTAAATGGTATATTAGGAAAAAGAAAAGGATCAAAAAGCTTAGGATTATTTGATCCATCAACACAAATGATATGTGTTAGTAGGAGATGTATATGAACGTTTAGGAGAAAGAAAACATGGGATTGGCAAGGATTACATGAGCTAACTCATTAGACGAAACCTGAATGGACTGACTTTAGAATAGGAGATCTTGAAGCCACAAATGAACATCATGGATAGGATTTAACAATCGAAAGAAGAAATGAATATGTATGTCCTAAACAATGATGATAGATGGATATGTGATCTCCAACAAGAGGACTCCCCTCATTCTCAAACATCACACACATAACTAGTTTTCACAAGGTAAATTTCCAAGTTCACACCCCAATACCCAAAACAATCATATTATCAAGTGATAATGATTCAACTAAGTATAATTACCATCACTTTGTCACACGCGTTGGGAGGTTTTAGAACACTAAGTGACTTTACGAGAAACCGAGGAATTATATTAGTGAAGTAACCCAAGAAACTACAAGGATCGCATTCAAGCGATCAAAAATGGATTGAAGCAATGAAGGTCGAGTTAGATTCCATCAATGTACATTAATTCATGGGGTTAACCATTACCCATAAAGGACTACAAGCATAGGCTTAAAATGGGTTATTCCAAGACTAAGAAAGTTGCTAATGGAAATATAATCATGCTTAAAGCAAGATTAGTAGCGAAAGGATATATCAAGAGAATGGAATTAGACTTTGAAAGAAGTATTCGAACCTGTAGCAGGATGGAAAACTATTCGATATTACTTGCCACATAGTTGTTATCAATAAATGGAATGTAATCACCTTGACGTAAAATCTGATTTATCTTGGAGATTTAAAAGAAGAAGTGTACGTCACACAACCCGAAGGATTTATAACGAGACAAGACAAGGGAAAAGTCTATAGGCTTATAAAAGCACTAATGGATAAGACAAGACAAGTGCATGGAAATAAAATTAGACAACACTTTGAGTCATTAGATTTCAAGAATGTCTATGAGCAAGTATCTAACCAAGACATCAAAAGACTCAACACTTACTATAGGAGGTCTATGTGGATGATTAATCTATCACGGCAACCAAAGAAGGAAATCGAAAATTTAAGCTCAAATGGAAGAAAAATTCGAAATGAGTGATCTAGGATTGTTAGCCTACTATCTAGGAATAGAAGTCACACAAACTAATGGTGACATCTCAATAAAGCATCCGCATACGCGAGCTAAAATTCTAATGGAAGCTGGAATGATAGGACTGCAAGAGGACTTTGATACCAATGGATCCAGGAACAAGACTAACAAAGGTCACTGAAGGAACAATGGTCAATGATTGTAGTTTTACGTACCTATAAAATATATAATAAAAATACTACTTAGGTAAATTCCAACTATTCACCTTTAACTAAGGTAAAAAGTTTAAAACTTACAAAAATAATATATAAAAATATATAATATAGTATGTTTCAGGGTAAATATGATCACGGGTCTTTTCCCAATGACATAGTGAAATGAAACCAAGTTTTTTAGTTTCGGATCATGATTTGAATGGTACAAAGATATTTTGGATAAGCTATTACTACTAAACAATAAATAATGACAATTAAGCTAGTAGACAAATTTTAAAATCCTTAAAAATGTAATAAAATTTCACTAAATAAAGAAAAATTGCCGAAAATTATTTAAAAATATAGCCCTAATTTTTATATTTTATAAACGTTTAATAAATAATTAAAAATAAACAAAAACTTACTAATTGTTATTAAAACTTATAAAACCTAATTAACTTAACTAAGGACTAATTGGTGCAAAATACTAATGAACTAACGGGGAAAACTAACAATAACGGAGGGACTGACTGGAAAAAAACAATTAAAATCGAAAAAAGTTACACTTTCTACCCTTGAGAATTGAGAATCTATCCCTGGACAACAAACTTAAGTCCTAATAAGCATTCGAAATTTTAAAGAGCCTTAAATGAAAAACTCAAAGAAGCAAATTTGTAAGGAAGACAGGGGCGAACAAGTTAATATAGGCTACTTGGGTGAAACTCACAATAAGTCTAAAGAGCTTATCTTTAAGTGATACAGAAAGGGGGCCTTTTCCCTTGTTTTTTTAGAAATAGGATAGAAAATCAAAACTAGATTTAAAATGAAAAGGAAAGAAGTTTTAAAGAGTTATGATATGCTTAATCTATAATGAAAGAAAACAAAAGCTTAAAAATTACTTTTTTGCTATGAATGTCATTAAGTAAGCAAATGGAAAATAAGCAAATGAAACTTATGATCAGCAAGATGAAAACTTTATAAAGATAAATTAGGACTTAAAACTTTAAGGACTTATAAAAATAATTATAAATCAATTAGTTAAGCTAGAAAATCTAGATCCATAAGCTAAATTAACAAATTTAAATCCTAAAGTTTCTAAGTACTGTTTTTGGAGTTTTCAGGTTTTTATGACTTTTGACAGCTAGATTAAACTAAGTAAATAAGCTAGAAAACAAAATTTAAGACTTAAGCTATATTAAGCTATGTAAAAACTTAAATCTATGAAAATTTAATTAAGCTAAATCTTAAAAATTATTACTCTAATATGCTATGAAAACAGAGTATATTGAGGTTAGTACTGGTAGTGTAAAAAGTTCAGCAGTACTTTCACTTGAAAGTATGATTTGGATGCAATTTTGATTTTTGAAAACTAAATAAGCAACGAAATAAGCTAGAGAATGAAAACTAAATCTAAATAAGCTGAAATAAAACTTAATTCTATGAGATTAAAAGCTAAAGTACTAACTTGTGAAGCAGTACTAATAGGTTAGTTATGGTTAGTGCAAAGGTTCAGCAGTATAATGAGGTTAGTATGTTGTGTAATTTTGAGGGGGGGGGATTTTGCATAAACAAACACTATTAATATTAGACAGAATTGAGAAAAGCTTTTTAAAGCGAAAATCTACTGAACAAATACTAAATTACAGATAAAAATTCTTAAACAAACTTATCAAAATGGATTAAACAACTGAATAAGCAAAATTCTAAGATCTTAATAATTAAACTAATATTTTTGGATTTTATGTGTTATTATGACTAATCTAACATACTTAAGATTATAACTACTTAAGCACAAAACAGATGAAAACATACTAAATAGCATAGAAGATAAATTTGATCACTACAAGCCAAAGAGAATAAGCAATAAACAGATCTAAACATAGCAAGCAATAATATCAAATTAAAACTAGATTTTAAAGGTAATTGGAAGAGATGAAACTACAACATCTTAGCTAAACAAGAGGATCAAATTAGGCAGCTAAAGAACTCTTGTTATGATAAGCTAGTCGTATAAGTCCCTTGGTTCTCTTCCAAGGTTAGAATCCTTCAAAAGCTTAGATACAATAAGATCCATATTAGGTTTAACTGATTTAAGTTTTAGATAAGGTTAATATGAATGCAAACAGCTATATTTCAGCTTATAGACTTGAAGAGCTTTTGAGTAGCTATTAGCTTATGAGACAATATGGGCTTATTAAGGACTTATGACTTTAATGAGGAGTTAGAAATCGGATTTAAAATTAAAAAATGAATTTCATTAACTGAAAAAAAGATGATTAATTTATGAAAAGGAAAACTTACATTTAAGAAAGGAGATACGAAATAAAAATATTACATAAACAACTTAAATTCGACTACAAAAAATAGATTAAAAATGAAAAATTTCAAGATCCTTGTGTGAGTGAGACTGAGGCCTATTTATATGCCAGCTGATAGCTTCTAGGACTTTAGCTTGCTACCAAACTTTTAATCTGGCCAATCATTTCTTCATTCATTTGATACTATTATTGTGGGGACGTTGGATCATTTTGTGGACGGAAACCTGAGGATTGCAGGCTGGAATTCTTTGGAGTGACGTTTTGTGTTCGTTTTGTGAGTGAGTTTAGCATAAAACCATTCATTTGGCTTTTCCTTTGATTACGTGGCTTTGAGCTTGGGCTAGGTAAGTATCCCTTGATTAGACTATTTGACCCTTCATTTGTGCTTGAGCTTCTTGATTGACCAAGTCTCCTTTAATTATATTACCCTTGATTTAAAATGATGGTGAACTGGGAGAGACGATGAATGAATAGTAAAAGGGGTTCCGCTCTTTTTCTGACGTTAAAATGTTGTAGTTAGGGAAGTTAACACATTTGGCCCCTCTCTTTCATTTCCTCTTTTTCAAGTTATAAAGAACTTTCGAAAATTGCAAGAATGGCCCTTGTAGATGAAGAGTGGCTAAGGTTTTGGTTGAGGCTTGGCTTCTTTTGGCTTCGGCTTTGGTCTTTTGGGGCTTCGGCTTTGCAACTTTTGATTTCGTGTCCGTGTTTGATCGCTTTAGATGTTTTCTTGTGATTTTTGATTATCGCACTGCTCACACTAAACACAAAATACATGTATTTTTGCTTTTTGGTCTGTTTTGGATTATTTGGGTTATTTTAGGTATAAATGGATATGTGTATTTTACACTATCAAAAATTCCCCAAAACTAAGATTGTGTGTCCTTAAAGCAATATCAATGCATTTAAACAAATATCTTTGAAAATTCCAAACTAAACCTTTGAAAAGTAGCAAAGAGTTCTGTTTGAGAGAGATAAGAGATAAAGTTATATAAAACAGACTTCCATTTTTAAGATTTTTCTCTTTTTATGATTCTTCTTGATTATTAATACTAACTACAAAATTATTTGTGTGAATAATGTATTGTTTTTCATTACCTCATTGGTAACTTTTTAGGATTATAGAAACAAAAAGCACAATTAAGTGTTATAAGATAACTTCATCATCCGATTTTCACTTTTCCATGCAAAGCTTAAAAACAAGATCTTGTTAAATACAAGTCTGATACTAACACTATCATAAATATAATTGTGTATTACTTTTCTCCGAAATCTACTTTGTTTTCTAGGATAGTTACTTAGTCATATACGAAGCTTTTTAAGACTCTGTTTCGATACTTATTATTCAGAAATAAAAGGTAATGGTACAGACAAAGCATAATTAGTCCTAGCCCTTTTCACAAGATCAAATGCAATCAAGAATTAAAGTAAATGAGGCATCCAAAATTTGGCTTTTTTTAGGTACTTAAGAAGGCCTATTATGTATATACCGTGGCTCTTTAAGACCTAGAATGAACAATCTTATTTGCACAAATACTTAGGCTTTTAAGGCACAAAACAAGACAAAATTAAGCAACATTATTAAACCCGTCCTTTAGTAGGCTACAACATCGGCCAGCCTCGACAGTTGTGCAATATTTGCGACTTTGGATTATTAAGTAAAAAACCGGTGCCTTTTATCTCGAAGCCACATCGATAGCGAAGTCGACAAGAGGTTATTCTATTATTATGACACATGGACTCTACTTTATGAAAACTCCACATCGGCCAACGCCTCGACACGATGAGTAATCTGGCAGTTATACTTATTTATTTTTATTTTGCATTTTTTAGCCAAATTAGTATTTCGATGTGTATCATTTTATCACAAAGGGCATATGAAAAACTTCTATTACTAAATTATTAACAAAAAAAAAACCCATATATACTTTATTTATTAAAATTCAATATAAAAGTGAAACAAGCTATGGGGAGGAAAAAGCCACAATTAATAAATATGTGCTTGAAAGAAAACCATATTCTACGTTCAGCATCATGACTTTTAAATAACCACTATCATTTCTTGTTTTCACAAAGAAAATTTTGCAAATGCTTAGCCTATATTAAAAATCAAATTGGCATATTTAAATTACAGAGAATAGCACAAGTTTCATTTACTAATGATTTATGTCAAGCATTTTTTAAAGTTACATGAGACTAGCACAAATATCAATTCATTAATTGTTAAGGAAGAAAGCTAGAACTCAAACTAAAAGGGTCAAAAATTACTTCTTTATTACTTAACCAGAGGAAAAACATTACATTTTTGTCTTAACATTTTTTTTTTTTTTTTTCTAAAGTATTTTTTTTTTTTTCTTTTTTTTGTTGACTAAAAATTTAAAATTTTTGCTATTTTTTGTGGGAAAACGGGTACGTGAGAAACAAAAAACAATAACAATGTAACATCAAAATCGATAGATTCCTCCCAACTAAAACGAAAACATTGTCCTCAATGTTTAAGTGGGGATCTACGAAAATCTAAGCCGTTTTGACGTATTGAAGATAATCGTTGATCGATAAGATGAAAGGGATATGGTTTCTCCCAACTAAATTTTAACAAAGGATGAGATACTCGAGTTGAATGGGAAAAAACACCGGACTACGAGAGGCTTACAAAGAATTTGTTTAGGAGCAGTCTGCAAAAATCCAAAAAAAAGAACAAAATCGGTAAATCGAGAGATCAAGCCTCTCTCAACACAACACATTAGATAATAAAATATAAATGATAAGCATGGGGTGAACTCCCACGAAGCGGCTTTGTTTTTGATCACGAGTCGAAGCACACTCGAGTCCTGAATTTTTAGTTGTTTTAGGGAAAGTCTGAGTTGGATAAAACACTGGTGGTGTATCCCTCATAGACATGATTAAGACGGTTGGCAGTTAGTGACTTTGAAATTAGAACCATCGGCTGAGACAATGGGCAGTGCATAAGGATAAAACTTCGGTGATTGTGAAAGGTCGGGGACAAGGGATTGAGCTTTGGAAATAAATCTTTAATGGAGTTGAGAGAAGGAATTTGATCTCAACTTGAAGATTGGTTCTTTATTTGAATCGTGTGTTGTTCCTTTGTTTCTATTGTTTGATTAGCGAGTTCTCGTTATGCTGTCACGATGCTGCTTTTAAGTTCATAAGCTGAAGCTTTCGATGATCGCCCGCGGTCTTTAAATCGAAGTTGGCATGCTTAAGAGCCTAATATGCTTTGTGTTCTAATTCAATTGGTAAGTGACACGCTTTTCCATAGACTAATTGTATGGAGTACATCCATAGTGAGTCTTGTAAGCGGTTTCTTGAAAGCCATAATGTCATCTAACCCTTATCTGACCATGAGGACGGTTTTCTAAGAAGTCTCTCTTAAAATTCTTTTGAGACTCGATTGTGACTTCAACTTGACATTCGTTTGAGGATGGTAGGAAGTCGGAAAGACGATGGTGGACACCATTTTAAACATAACTTTATCTATTTGCGTTACAAAAAAGGGTCCTCGATCGCTTATGATTGCTTCGGAGCACCGATCGGGGGTGAAAAGGGATTTTAAGACTTAACATACTAGCATCGTTGGTAGGGAGGCTTTCGCTTCAACCCAATTGGAAGAAGTCACGGTACTGAATATATTTGTTCCCTTAGATGACGGAAAAAGATCCATAAAATCAATTCCCCATAAATCGAAAATCTCACAAACTTGATTATATATTTTTGAGGCATTCATCACGTTGAGAGATTTTGCCTTGTTTTGAAAGCATCACAAATTTTGACAAATTGTAGGACTTATAAATGGTGGGCCAAAGGAAACCGGCATCAAAAATCTTCTTGGCGGTAAAGTTGGCTCCATAGTGTCCCCCAGTGGGTCCACTGTGACAAGCTTCTAGAATTTCGAAAGCTTCTTTGCCATCTACACACTGATAGGTGTAAAATACACATATCTATTTATACCTAAAATAACCCAAATAAACCCAAACAGACCAAAAAAATGGCAAAAAATTTGCTAGGTATTGTGTTTTGTGTATGAGGTACGGATAAGTCAAAAATACTAGAAACAGTCAAACGCAGCAAAGCAGGAGAGAATCAAAGGTGATAGCCGAAGCCTCAATAGACAAAGCATTAGCCAATTTCATCTACTAGGGCCATTCTTGCAATTTCCTTAAAGTTATTTATAACTTGAAGAATGAAAAAGAAAGACAAGGACCAAAAGTGCAATCCTCCCAAAGATTACAGTTTTAAACTGTCAAGGGAAAGGAGGGGAACCACTTTTTACTATTCATATCTTCCCATTTTCACTGCCATGTAAACAGGGGCAAATCAAAAACTTAGAGGGGGATTAAGTCATCACGAGGTTACATCAAAACCAGGGTCAAATAGTCTTCTATCAAAGGTTCATTAAAGAAGAGCCACATCATCAAGTAATGAAGAAAATTGTGTATGGTTTTTGTGATAAATCTTAAAACTAAACAAAGTCACTCAAGGGGGAATGACGTGGGCTAATCTCAGGTGTCCACATCTGATCAAACTGGCACAATTGTGATGAATGATTGATTAAATGAATGGAGAGATTGAGATTGGAGTGAGAGCTAGAGGTCTAGAAGCTTAGTGGGCACTATAAATAGGTCTCATTTCTCAACACAAAAAGGGTCTTGAATTTTTCTTTTTAATTAGGTTTTAGTAGTGAATTTAAGTTTTTATGTATTTTTTTATATTTAGTATTCTTTTTCTTAAATGTTAAGTTTTCCGTTTTCAAGTAATGTAAGAGTTTTTCATTTAATAAAATTAGTCTTTAGTTTTCTTAAATCTCATTATCTAAGCTCATATAAAGTATAAGCTCTTGTTTTAAGTCTTTTGTTTCAATAAGCTCATATTAGTCTTTAGTATATAAGCTGAAATAGAGCTGTTTGAATTCCAGTATTATGCTTATTCTAAACTTTAACTTAGTTTAATTACTTTGGATCTTATTGGATCTAAGATTTTGGAAGGGGATTTTACCTTGGAAGAGATCCAAGGACTTATACTTTTAGCTTATATAAGCTAGAGAGCTTGTAGATGCCTTAATTGGTCCTCTTGTTTAGTAGAAGGAGTTTGTAAGTTTATCTTTTCAGTTTCCTTTTAATTTAGTTTTTAATATTGATGTTATTGCTTGCTTAGTTTAGATTTGTTATGTGCTTATTTCTTTGCTTATTGTGTTTTAAATGTCTCTTCTATGCTATTTAGTTATGTGTTTTCATCTGTGTTTGCTTAAGTAGTTTAGATCTTTAGTCTATCAATTTTGTATGAAAAAACTTCATGTAAAATCCAAAAATATTAGTTTAAATAGTAAGATCTTATATTAAAGCTTATTCAGTTGTTTAATCATGATTATTAAGTTTGTTTTAAGCTAGTTTTTATTGGTATTAGGATTTGTTCATTAGGATTCTCTTTAAAGCTTTTCTAACGTCTGTAATAATGGTTATGTAGTGTCTGGATAAGTGTAATCTCAAAATTGTACTAGCAGTACTAACTTCAGTTTAGTTGTTAGCTTTTTTACATACAGTCTAATTCCAATTTTAGTACAGCTTTCACAAGTTAATATGTTAGCTCTAATTTCAGTTGGATTAAGTTTTGCTGTAGCCTTATTAAGAATTTAGTTTTAGGTTTATTTTTAGTTATTTCATTGCTTATTTAGTTTTTCAAAAGTAAAAATTGCTCTTGCATACTTTATCTTGGGAAAGACGCTGAACTTTTACACTCCTAGTACTAACTTTCAAAGTTGTCTGTGTGTTCTCAGCCTCATTTAGATAGTAATTTTAAAAGATTTGCTTATTAATTCAGTAGGATTAAGTTTTAATATAGCTTATTATAGTTTAGTCTTCAATTTCATTTTTCTAGCTTATTTCTTAGCTGATCTTTGCTGTCAAAAAAAGATTTATAAAGCCAAAAAAAAAAAGTACTTAGTTTTTTGAATTAAAATTTTGTTAAATTAGCTTATAGTCTAGATTTTATAGCTTATTTAGATGGATAATAAGTAGTTTAAGTTGTCTTTTAAGTTTCAAAGTCTAGTTCAGCTTATTTAGTTCTCTAGCTTATTTGAAGTTTGTGTTTCTTTGCCTATTTCCTGAGTTTGCTTACTTAATGATCAATTTCAGTAGCATAAAAGTAGTTTAAGCTTTAGTTTCTTTTTCATTTCATAGATAAGCATATTCATTAAGCTTTTAGAATTTTTCTTTTTCATTTTGATTAGTTTTGAGATTTCTATAGCTTATTTTCTAAAACAAAGGAAAAGTCTCCTTTCTGTAACAGCTTAAAGATAAGTCTTTGAAGAGTTAACTTGTGAGGTTTCAGCCAGTAGCTTTTATTAATTTGTTTCCTAGTTTCCTCTAACTTTGCCTTCTTTGAGTTTTTTTCATATTAAGCACTTTTCAAATTTCACTTTTAATTCGGGTCTTAGTTTGTTGTCGGGATAGATTTAGGTTAGATTAGGAAGTGTAACTTTTCGATTTTAATTGTTTTTTTTTAGTTAGTTTCCCCGTTAGTTTCTTAGGTTTTGCTCCATTAGTTCTTAGTTAAGTTTTTAATTAGGTTTATTAACTTTAATCTAGTATTTGGGTGATTTTTAATTTTTAAATTAAATTTATAAAAAGATAAAATTAGGTTTTGTTTTAATAATTCTTTTTAGGGGGGGCAATTTTTCTTTTCTAGTAAAATTTTGTTACATTTTTAGGATTTAAAATTTGTTTATTTGCTTAATTGTCATTATTTGTTTCATAGCAATAGCTTATCCAAAATATCTTTGTTCCATTCAAATCAGGATCCGAACTAAAACGTGGTTTCAATCTCACTAGTCATTGGGAGGAACGGAACGGGTGATCATACTGCGGTTTGATATACGTATTAATATTTATATATTATATTTTTGAGAGTGAATTTTATCAAGGGTAATTGGTAATTTTTAATATTTAGGATTATTTATTTTGTGATATTTTTACGTGTACAAAATTGAAAATACACATTCGTATTATTTGATCCGCAAAGTCTTGAAAGGAAAGGGTATCCTAAAAAAAATGTTTTAATCTTTAAAGAATTGTTTTTTCTTGAGTTGCATATCCTTTTTTTATGAATTTCCCCGCGTGGTAGTTAGCAAAGTCGGCGAACCACGGGGTACTTTGGTCTTTGGAAGTTATCACATTTAAAGTTTCTAAAGGAAAAGTCTCGGTAATCTCTTTTGGATCAAAGATATTTTCGTAAGGATTTTCAAGACGAGAGAGGTGATCAGCTGCATAGTTTTCAGCTCCCTTAGTATCGATAACCTAAAATCAAATTCTTGAAGGAAGTAAAGACCCAGCGAAGCAAATCTTGCTTGGCGTTCTTTTTTGTGAAAGGTTATTTCAAGGGAGTGTCCGTGAAACATCACTCTTGTTCATGCTTTCACGTCTATACTGTGGATCGAAACTTTCGAAAGATAAACAACTGCAAGCATCTCTTTTTGGTTGTTGTGTATTTGATTTGCTTCATTCATTGTCTTACTTGATTACTGAATAGGTGAAAATGCTTCTCAATCTTTGTCCTAGACTGACTGTGTGTGGCTCCTTAATACTTGGCACTCCCACTACATGATGTCCATCGCTCGCTTACCAATTTTTGTCAGTCCATGTATCAATTTGGAGCATTGAGAATTGGAGCTTTTCGGTCAATTTCTTTTTCAATTTTGAAAGGCTAGAGCAAAATCTTCTGAAAAATGAAAGGGAGTGTATTTTTTAAGAGATAGGTCATGGGTCCAGAGATTTATGGAAAAAGTTTTTGATAAAATCTTCGATAGATCCGCCAATGCGAGAAAACTTTCGAATTCTTTGACGGTTGTTGTGAGCGCTATTCGCTTGGAAATGACAGCAACTTTGGTTTATAATTCAATTCCTTTTTGAGATCTTTCACTGTCTAAAAACAATCTTCTTTAAGTGTGGATAATCAGAATAGGCTTTTTCCCAATTTAGTGTTATTTGGTGGCTTAACTTTTAAGGCATTTTATTAAATTGGGGCAAGACAACGAGGAAAAAGAATCTCAAAAACTAAAAATGTCATAAAACTTCATTGTTTTCTTATCATATGGGGAAAAATGGCATCATTTACAACGTTGGAATGTTCGGGAGCATTTACTCAAACGAATGCATACGACGAGTAGCGAAAGTTCCGTATGGGCACGTGAAGTAGTTTTTTCCTTGATCTTTAGGTTTCAATGGGAATTTGAAATACCCTGAAAAACATAAGAACAATAAAAACTCGTTGCCGGCTAATGCTCTAAATTTGGTCCATGTATGGTACGGAATGGTTCTTTGGCAAGTTGCTTCGTTTAACTTTCGATAATCAGATGCAAATCTCCATCCGTGACTAATCTGGTATGGCACAGTCATTTTCTTCTTGTGACAACGGTCATACCACTTTTTTTGTGAACCACAATGGATGGACTAACCACGGACTATCCGAAATTGGATTAATCAATCTGCGTCAAGATGTTTTTTCTACTTCTTTCTTGATGACGTCGTGGATTTTAGGGTTAACCCTCCTTTGATGTTGGATGAAGGTTGGTAATCATCTTTCTAAAAGGATTTTTGTGGTGAGCAAAAACTTGGATCTATGCTCGGATATAGAAAGTTCCAAGCAATTGCTTGTTTTCGGTTCTTCAAAACTGAATGAGTGGGTTTTTTCTGGCTCAATTCTTTTGAATTATGATGGAAGCTTGTTATTTTCTCTAAGAACGATACTAGAGCTGTCGGAGGTAAGCTTTAAGCTCGAACTTCGGGTAATTTACTTTTGGTTAATAAGAAGTAGCATATTGACTGAAGATTTCTTTTGTTCAAAACCTTAAGATCTTTTTGGATTCTGGTAGTATCAAATCTTCTTGGTTTGGATGAGGTACATGGATCATTGCTGGAAGTGCCTCAACAATGAGAATGTCACTCGGGATGTAATATGTAAGCATGAAAACTGGTGTGAAATGGTATTCTATCATCGATTGTAAAAGCATGGTTCCTTCAAAGAGTAGAAAAATACTTTCATCAATGGAGGTTGAGTGTTGGAGATGAAGTAGAAAACAATCGTAACGAAGTCAATGTGCGGAGAGGGAGAGAAGGATGTTGTAAAGCACGGAAATGGAAAAATCAAGTACTTCTTTGAGTACTCTTACAAGTAATCGATTAGATCAACTTCTTAAAGATTGAGATGTTGTAGAAATGGAAGGTGTATCACACATTTAAGGGTTAACGATTTGATCATCTTCCTAAGAGTAATCTCTCTTCGTATCATCGATTGAGATGAGCCGTCCTAAGAAAGTGAGTTGCCCGAGTATCAATGGTATCGAGGATAGCTATAAAAATCTTAGAACACGAAATCGGGGGAAAGTAAAATTCCTACTTTGCAAAAAATTTAGTTACACGGTTGGTGTGGAAATTATACGGAATCGGCTAATTCTATACATTCTTGTTTCGGTTTAGGCTGAGAGTGAAGCTTTTTCAAATGGATAAAGGATTGAGATTGATACTAGCACTAAATCAGCAAGGGCTCTAAGTAACTATCGACTATGAAAAATTCACAAGGAATTGGAAATCGACGGGGTCACTAGCTTTTCTGAAGCTTTTTAAGGCACAATACAATTTTTCATTCAACGGGTTTTGGTTATTTCGATCTAATTGTCTTTGTTATTATGCATCTTTTTTAACATCGGAGCAAACTTTGTGCATTTATGAATACGGCATCGCGAAAACTTAGCTCAAAGTGGAAGAATTACGGAAGATTTCCATAAAATATTTGAGTAGGATGTCATCCTTTTCAGAATCTTTTCTTTGTTGAGTCTAGATGGGTAGGCAATTTAGAATTTTGGCTATGTTAGTTACGAAAGAAGGTTTTCACTTGGCTTTTGTCTTTGGTTTGTTCATGGATCAAGGAGAAGGTTGAACACTTAGTCATCTTATAACTATCATTCTATTGAATTGTCCTTATTATCTTGTTGTTATTAAGAGACTTTTTTTGGGAATGGTTTGAATACTTAAGAATGGTCGTGAGATGATGTATCCAAACTCATTAAATTTTGTTTTTCGAAAAACTCCACCTTGAAAGATGGAGTGTTGAACACACAATTTTGAAAGATTATGAATTGTCAGTGAGATATTCTTGAAAAAATTGTGTTCAACATTTTGAAAAACAGCATGTTAGAAGACTTCTCTTCCAACTCAAAGAGTAAGCGCACTTATGCGTACACTATCCTTTTTCTTGAGCTTAAAACTTTGAATGTCTGGAAAGAGCAGCTCAAGACCGAGAAAAGTTGAATGCTCTGATACCAAATGTCGGTAACCCAATAATCACTTCACTTCATTATCATGTTGCTAGAATTCAAGAAGAAAAGAGAAGGAAATTAGAAGAAGTTTAGAGAGAGAAAATGGTTAATTTACTTGCAAGACAAATGTTTACAAAATGAACCAACACCATTTTCCTTGATGGAAAATGATATATATACCCTACACAACTACATGGGGCGTGTGGGCTTTTACTTGGGCCGGGCTCGGGATTGACTTGGGCTTTAGCCCGATACACATACAATATTAGCTTACATTTACGAGCCCGTTTACCCTTCTAGCCTATTACAACGTATAATTAATTAAGTGACCGAGACCTAATATAATGAACGAACTTCCTTGTTCGACTCAATATTTTTGAGGCTAACAATCTCCCCCGAAGTGAGTTCATTGTGACACTCCTTCGTGAGATCAATGAGATTGCTTTTGTCGTTAAGCTCTTGTGATCTTTGTCTCTGTCTACGTTGTAGGCTTGTTCCTTCATGCTTTGTGATCTTTGATCTTGAGCCTTTGTCATTGTCTTTATGAATCACCGATCTGGATGAAGCCTTTGACGGAGTGCTGTACGAGGTAGGTCATGAGATTAGCCTAATGGCGTGACTAACAGGGAGAAACACAATACAAACTGCTATTTTGTATGTAAGGTTGAAAGCAAGATAATCTGAAGCTGAGTCCCTCGATCCACAATACTTAAGAATGCACAACTTGCAGATAACTGGCACGCACACGTATTCATCCACTGCGGATGAAAATGCAGTACAGTCCGTGCTTTCTTTGACATCCAGTGACTAACTATCACCAAGGAACTGTATTCCTCCAAAGTGCTTTTTCGAGTATCAATCAACCGCAAAGGAATCTGGTGGCATCCATGAAAAAGTCTGTTAGATCAAAGCCAGAACCCTTCGGATACCAGAAGTCCCATGTGAAGGTACCCAATCTAAGTATCCGAAAAAGATCCGGTTTTTAAACTCTTTGAGGTTTTTTTTCAGTCGGTCTTGCTTGATATCTTGCACAATAACATACAGCAAGCACTATGTCTTGCTACTAGATGTCCGATACATGAGTGACCCGAATTTTGCTAACGATATCAGTTTGGTCTAAACGGGTTTCACCACTCAAGTCTGCATCTAATTAGGTTTGGATACCATTGGTGTACCAATGCTTTTGTCCTTTTTCCATACAATAAGTTTTTTTCAGAATCTCTAAAGTGTATATAGCCTGATTGATAAAATACCTAACGTGGGAGAATGGTGGGATCTGAAGTCCTAAAAAGAATTTCATTTCCCCCATTAAGGACATCTCAAATCTACTGTGCATTAATTTTTCAAATCATTTAGAAAATTTAAGGGTTTGTGGAACCAAAAATAATGTCATCAACGTAAATTTGCACAAGTAGAATGTCCTCCCCGTATCTTATCGTGAAATAAGTCGGGTCAATGATACCTTTAGTAAAACCCGTTGGAAATCAGGAATTTTGAGAGTATCATCATAACCATGTCTCTCAGGAGCTTGTTTCAATCTTATATAGCTTTCCTTAGACGGTAAACCTTTTCTGGATGATCAGGATCAATGAACCCGTCTGGTTGTGCAACATAAACCTCCTCCTTTAATGGACCATTAAGAATGCCGTGTCCGCTCCAACGGTAAATTGAAAAGACTTGTGTGCAGCATTGCCAACAAGCAAAGTTGCAAACACTTAAATCCGACTTTGAGATGTTACACATGAAGGAAGACGAGACAATTGACACCTTCACCAGGAAACTAACAACATTAGTAAACATAACTGCTAGTTTAGGGCACACAATTGAAGATGAAACAATAGTAAGAAAGCTATTAAATGCTGTACCCGATAGGTATCTACAAATAGTTGCATCAATAAAGCAATATTCAAACCTAAGTGAATTGACAATGGAAGAAGCAATTGGAAGACTCAAGACATATGAAGAAATAATTAAGTATAAGAAAGGTAAACAAGTGGACAATCAAGAGAAATTGATGTTCACACGACACGAAAGTAAAGGAAAGTATTTTAGAGGACGTGGATGTGGAAAACATAGATTTTCACAAAGAAAGAACCACAAAAGATTTAAGGAAGAGAGGAAAGATGGAGAAACCTCTCATAGGAACTTTAATAAAAATAACTTCAAGAAATCAAGCTATGATACTAGCAAATTACAATGTTTCAAATGTAAGAAGATAGGACATATTGCACCTAACTGTCCTCAAAGGACAAATACAACTGAGCAATCTAATCTATTTGAAGAAGACTTAGAACCAACCTTATTAATGGCAATATTAGAAGACTTAGATGAAGGAAAACAAGTAAAAGAAGTTGAAGAACAAAAGGTCTCACTACATGAAGAAGATGTAGGGTATAAAGAGACAAATATGGATAGTTTATGGTACTTAGACAATAGAGCTAGTAACCATATGACTAGAGTGAGAGAACACTTCAAAGAGTTAGATGAGAAGGTCAGTGGAAAAGTAAGATTTGGAGATGGTTCATACATAAAAATCAAAGGAAAATGTTCAATTTTAATAGAATATGATGACGAGAAGCAAAGAATTATATCACATGTATATTACATTCCTAGCTTGAAGAGCAACCTACTAAGCCTTGGACAATTTACTGAAATTGGTTGTAAAGTTGTAATGGAAGACGACGAATTATGACTTTATGACATGGATAACAAAATCTTCATGAAAGTTACACGACAAAGAAACCGACTTTATAAGGCAAATATAAGGATAGGTACACCTGTCTGCTTACTAGCAAACTTAAAAGATGATACATGGCTATAGCACGCAAGATTAGGACACCTCAATTTCGAGTTACTAAAATCAATGGCTCAAAAGGATTTAGTCCATGGAATACCAACCATTAAACATACTACACAAGTATGTAATGTTTGTTTAATTGGAAAACATAATAGAGCACCATTCCCTAAAAAGGCAAAAGGTAGATCAACATCACCTTTAGATTTAGTATATGGAGATTTATGTAGACCAATCACACCACCAACACCCTCTGGAAAGAAATACATATTCTTGTTAGTAGACGATTACTTAAGATATATGTGGGTGTATTTCCTAAATACAAAAGATCAAGCCTTTGATACTTTTAAAAAATACAAAAAGACAATAGAAAATGAGCTAAGGACGACACTGAAGATGTTAAGAACAGATCGAGGAGGAGAATTCACATCAAATGAATTCACACAATATTGTAAAGAAAATGGCATAGCACGACAACTTACTGCACCTTACTCACCACAACAAAATGGAGTAGTCGAAAGGAGAAATAGGACAATCATGTCTACAACAAGATGTATGATGAAAACAACAAACATGCCACAAAACTTTTGTGCTGAAGCTGTTAGACATGCCATATACATCTTAAATTGTGTTCCTACAAAAGCATTAGAAGACATTACTCCATATGAAGTAATCAAACGAAGAAAGCCAAACCTAGAGAATCTAATAGTTTTCGGCTGCATAGCATATGCAAAGGTACCATCACAACATCTGACAAAGTTAGATGATAGAAGCACTAGAATGGTATACTTAGGAAACGAACAAGGATCAAAAGCTTATCGATTATTTGATCCAACAACACAAAAGATATGTGTTAGTAGAGATGTGAAGTTTAAGGAGAATGAAACATGGGACTGGAAGGAATACATGAGTGAGCACATTAACGACGAACCTGAATGGACTGATTTCAAAAATAGAAAACCTTGAAGTCATAAGAGAACATCATGATCAAGGATTTCAACCAATTGAAGAAGACAATGAATTTCCTAACAATGATGATGATGACTATGTATCACCAACAAGAGACTCTCCCTCACATTCTCAAACACCTCACACACCATCAACAAGTTCATCACAAGTAAATTCCCAAGTCACACCCAACACCTCAACACAATCATACTATCAAAGTGATAATGATTCAACTCAAGTCATAAATTCACCATCACACTTTGATCACACGCCGTTGAGAGGTTTTAGAACACTAAGTGACTTATACGAGAACACCGAGGAATTACTATTAGCTGAAGATGAACCCAAGAACTACAAGGAAGCATCAAGCGATCAAAAATGGATTGAAGCAATGAAGGTCGAGTTAGATTCCATCAATAGAAACAATACATGGGAGTTAACCACTCTACCCAAAGGACATAAAGCAATAGGCTTAAAATGGGTATTCAAGACTAAGAAAGATGCTAATGGAAATATAATCAAGCATAAAGCAAGATTAGTAGCGAAAGGCTACATACAAGAGCATGGCATAGACTTTGAAGAAGTATTCGCACCTGTAGCAAGGATGGAAACTATCCGATTATTACTTGCCATAGCTGCTAACAATAAATGGGAAGTACATCACCTTGACGTAAAATCTGCATTTCTACATGGAGATTTAAAAGAAGAAGTGTACGTCACACAACCCGAAGGATTTATAACGAGACAAGACCAAGGAAAAGTCTATAGGCTTATAAAAGCACTATATGGACTAAGACAAGCACCACGTGCATGGAACATAAAATTAGACAACACTTTGAAGTCATTAGATTTCAAGAAATGTGCACTAGAGCAAGCTATCTACACCAAGACATCAAAAGACTCAACACTACTAATAGGAGTCTATGTGGATGATCTAATCATCACCGGCACACCAAAGAAGGAAATCGACAAATTTAAAGCTCAAATGGAAGAAAAATTCGAGATGAGTGATCTAGGATTATTAGCCTACTATCTAGGAATAGAAGTCACACAAACTAATGGTGACATCTCAATAAAGCAATCCGCATACGCGAGCAAAATTCTAAAGGAAGCTGGAATGATAGACTGCAACGAGACATTGATACCAATGGATCCAGGAACAAGACTAACAAAGGTCACTGAAGGAACAATGGTCAACTCAACCGAGTATCGAAGCTTAATTGGATGCTTAAGATACCTGCTTCACACAAGACCCGACTTAAGTTATTCTGTAGGATTACTTAGTCGTTTTATGCAAGAACCACGAGAGCAACATATGAAGGCTATAAGACAAGTACTACGCTATGTAAAAGGAACGAAGGATTATGGAATCACCTACAAGCATAACGGAGGAAACAAGATACATGGATTCAGCGACAGTAGCTACGGAGTCAACACTCAAGAAGGAAAAGGAACTACCGGCATAATATTCTACTATGGTGAATCACCAATCAGCTGGAGCACACAAAAACAAGCCACTGTAGCACTATCATCATGTGAATCAGAATTCATCGCAGCAACTGCAGCAGCAACACAAGCATTATGGTTAAAGAGACTACTAAGCAAACTTACACATTCTCAAGAAGAAAAGGTTACAATACAAGTTGACAACAAGTCAGCTATAGCACTAATGAAGAACCCCGTATTTCATGGAAGGAGCAAACACATTGACACGAAGTACCACTTCATTAGAGAATGCGTTGAAAAAGAAGACATACAAGTCGAATTCATAAATGGAGAATACCAGAAAGCGGACATACTTACAAAAGCACTCCCGAAGATCAAATTCTTAACCATGAGACAACTCATCGGATTAAAAGACCTACGTCACAGCGTTTGTGATTAAGGGGGAGAATATTAGGCCGAAACCCATCCAACCAGGTAATCACAAACCCGCCAACAATGGCAGTTACAAAGTGACGGTTACAAAGACAGTTACATAACTGTTTTTCAGTTATTTTACCAAGGGACGCGTTTTTTCACTCGCACCCTTTCATGTAATATAAATAAGCAACGATTGTAAACATTCAATGATGATGACAGATTCAGATTTATAAAACTTTACATTTTGGTATATTTTGATTCAAATTATATTTTTCGATCCAACAGTTTTAAAGTTCGATCCATGTTAGGTGTAAACTACGTGGTCACACCAACCTTCCCGAAAAGGGGAGGACTTAACCTGGTTTTAATCTATATGGTTGTGGGTTCAAACCTCATCGATTAGTCGACCAAAAAGTAGAAACCATGGTAACCCAATTAAAAAAAAGATATTTCTTAAAGTGCTTATCCAAAACATATAAGTGTTTATTTATAAGCAGAATCCAAGAAACCCTCTTGGACAATACAACAAACCTTAAACACATAAAACCAACAATCATAACAAGATCATAATCAAAACATATTCAAACATGAACAACCCATCATACAGTAAGTTCAAAACCTGTAAATGATTATTGGAAAGATTAAGATGAGTTAAAGCAGCAAGCTTTCCAAATGCTTCTGGAAGAAACTTTAACTGATGACCAGCCGAGCAGCCGAGGGATGCTATATCCACAAAATCTTTACAAAAGATTTTTCACAAAATGAAGTGGCATACATGGATAGGAAGATTTGAATTCAAAAGGAGGAGAGAGAAGTCATTTGGATAGTTTTTATTGGTTAGAAGACATTTTGTGAAAGTTTTTTTTGTAAAAGCTTTGTGGATGTAGCATTTTCCTGACCAGAAAGATCAACTTTATCTATGATTTCTACACATGATTTCTCAAGTATATGTATAACTTCTTCGTTGACTTCATCATTGACTTCAAAATAGTATCCACCATTTTCAATGTTTTGGAAACCTGGTGGATTACCGATTCAACCGGTTCGACCGCCGGGTCAACCCGGTCTTCCACAACAAAAAAATAAAAAAATATTTCAATTGATACAAAAAAATATATATATAAATCATGAATATTTCATATATTGAGCCTAAAAACCATATACTAACAAATATAACATGTAAAAAATAAAATTATGACACACGTATATGTAATTAACTTGCTTTATTTGTAAAAAATCACGAAAAAAAACAAAACTCGGCCGGGTTTAATTTAACCCGTTTTTCCGACCAAAAACAGTTTAACCGATTCAACCGGCCGGGTCGAACCGGGTTTCAAAACATTAAGCATTTTCGTTAAAAACAGAGTTCTATTGAGAAACAGTTGAGTTTTGTACTTGTGAGATCAAGAGAATTAGTCAAACAGTTTGACTTTGACTTATTGTGGTTTGGACATGGTCAATCAAGTGACTTCTTCTTTTCTTTCTTTTCTTTCATTTGGATATTTTTCTTAATTATGTTTTCAAACTTTTTGTTCTCTAGTTCACGGATTTTTAACTCACCGTTACACACATAATCAAACGAGGTAAGGTTATAACTTTTAAGGAGTTTGATGTGGTTATTATAGGATTGTTTGAACATATCATGAATTAAACTTGTAACCTCGCATTTTAGTAATGATATTCACAACCTTTCTACCACTAAGTCATCGTTGATCGGTTATTTGAATATTTTTATGTATTGCTAAATAATTGAATACTTATATAAATTTGTCTAAGTCGGAACTTAAGTATATAATCATTTTGATCGGTTATAGTTTTTTTAGTTTTTTTTAAATTGTTTATGTAGTCAAAAAAGTTAGAATAAATTACACTGTTGGTCTAATTCTCAATACTGACTTTTTTTGTTGGGTTAAAAAAACTAGCAATCGTCAAAAATCTCATTAGCAGCAATGGGCTAAAAATACTAGCAATCGTCAAACATCGTTGGTCTCTAAAATTTACAATGCTCGAATTCAAAATAATATATCCTCTACAACCTATCTTCACCACCGCTCCCACCTCGCCGCTACTACCACCATCGTTATTTGGCCCAAACATAGCAGACTCGTCAAAACGTAAAAACTATCAATTGTACATATTCTACATCTAACATACATGCCCACTGACGAGGTATAGTATCCCTCGGAACACTCGTAGGAGAAACATAGCTTATGTACTCCTGCCAAACTAGCACGGGCTAAATTAGACAAACGCTCCGGAGATGCTGACTTGTCGAAGGACATGTCAGGTCTAGAGCCACCACCAGAACTCCGGAGAAGCTGGTGTGTCGAAGGACATATCAGGTTCGGAGTTATTAGCTTCGTCCTAATGCAGCGGTATCAAAGGACAATCCGACAAAGGTATAGTCCTTATGAAGGACCACTATCCTTGGAATGACACGTGGCCGACAAATCGCACTAAGAGAGAGCCCCACGGTTATGTCTTGTAGTGAATCCCAAATAGTATAAAGGGAGAGCTCATTTACCTAGGATGATACACATAACACCTACTCCCATACTTTATATTCTCCTCATATCACTATACTTACTCTTACGCCGGAGTTGGTCCTGGATTAACACCCCGAGGCGAGCTAACGGTATTCTTTCTTATTTTTATCTAGGAGACGAAGGACTAAGGTCCGAAGGAACCAAGCTGATCCATATACTCATTAAGGATGTGGTCACTTTTACCAAGCTCAAGAAGCCCACGTAAATTTACCTCAACATTTGGCGCCATCTGTGGGACCCGACATCCTAATCTACATGAGTTTGACAAAATACGAAAAACATGGCTGACTCGTAGTCACCGGAGGAAGGGGTCAAAAAGGTAATACCGGAGAACGAGGAAGCGAAGCCAGGAAAAGGGTATGTTGTATCTTCTCCGTTCGATAATGACCACCCTACTTTGGCCTTAGTTGGTCAGACAGGAAACACGTCGAAGACATTGAATATAAAACCAAATGAAAGGTTAAAGTCCCAGAGGAAACCCTATCCACCATCCATACCGGAGCTAACGTTAGCATCGGTCACGAACAAATAGCACGACACCAAAAGAAAAGCTCCGGCAAGCAAATGCATGGCACTAAACGTAAAGGCAAACGCAAAAATAAAGACGCCAGAGAGCTTGAACAGACAAGGCGGGTTCGACGCAGAACCATTATCGGAATGGTTAGAGGAAAAACAAGAAAAGGCCTTGCGAACAATCGAAACAATGGACGGATAACGAGATACCGTTTCCTTCCATACATGGGTGTCAACTAGTCGATTATCCCATCATATTAGAAGCACAGATCAAAGGATTCCAGGTCCGCATGATCTACGTAGACGAAGGAAGCTCCTCCGAGGTTATGTATGAACACTACTTCCGAAACTTAGAGACCGAAACAAAGGCAAGACTCAAAGAATCCAGAACACAGCTAGTAGGATTCTCTAGCGAAGTAAGCTACCCAATAGGGACCATCGACCTCAATGTGACTATGGGAGAACCAGGAAAACTCTGGACCGTTATGATGGAATTTGCGGTCGTTAAAAGCCACTCCCCCTATAACGTCATACTAGGACGAACCGGTCTGAGAAGTTTAGGAGCCGTGGCTTCCACCATCCACTCAGTGATAAAGTTCCCTATCGCCAGTAGGATCGCAACAATGACAACCAAGAGAGTAACCCTCTAATAATGCCAGAGGATGGAAGAAGCGCAAGGGCTGGTCCTGGAAGGGAGGACTGTTTGCCCTCGGATACAAGCACCTGAACCTGAAGGAACAACCATCAAGGGAAAGGAAGAAAGTCGAGGGCAGACGGAAAAAACAAGGGAATCCGATGAATCCATACAACCATCGCCCATATCATCCGAGGAAGATACCTATGGGAATGAAAAAGGTAAGAAAAAGGAAGGACTCCTAGAGAAGTCACTTGAAAACAAGCCTCCGGAGAAAGTGGTAGTCCATGACGATCACCCAAACCAAACCGTTACAATCGGAGGAAGCTTAACTGATGAGTGCAGGTCCGGACTAATAAAGATACTGCGTAAGCATGCCGATGCTTTCGCCTGGACTCCGACCGACATGATCGGAATTCCTCGCTTTATTGCGGAACACGAGCTCATAACATACCCTCACATTGAACCAAGAGTGCAAAGGAAACGGAGCATAGCTCCGGACAGAAGAAAAGTAGTGAAGGATGAAGTAGCAGAATGGTTCAAAGCCGGAATAGTTAGAAAGGTGCGGTACCCCACATGGGTTGCCAATCCTATTCTGGTTAAGAATCCAGACAGCAGTTGGAGGATGTGCATTGACTTCAAAGATCTGAACAAAGCCTGCCCAAAAGACCTATATCCTTTGCCAGAAATTAACTGGAAGATTGAATCTCTAATGGGATTCAAATACAAATGCTTTTTGGATTCCTACAAAGGATACCACCAGATACATATAGCCAAGAAAGATGAAGAGAAGACAACATTCCATACCGATGAGGGAGTCTTTTGCTACATAAAAATTCCCTTCGGATTAAAAAATGCCAAAGCAACGTATCAAAGGCTGGTTGACACTATCTTCGAAGGGCAAATAGGAAGAAATTTGGAAGTCTACGTGGACGACATGGTCATCAAAAGCAAAACGGAGCTGGAAATGATAAAAGACGTCGAAGAGACATTATTGACGCTAAAAAAGGTAGACATGAAGTTAAATCCCAAAAAATGCTCCTTCTGAATGGAGGAAGGTAAATTTTTAGGATATATAGTGACTTTCGAAGGAATCAGAGCAAATCCGGAAAAAACAAAGGCTGTAATGAACATGCCCTTGCCAGGCAACCTAAAACAAATGCAATGGCTAAGTGGCAAACTCACTGCCTTAAACAGATTCCTCTCTAAAGTAGTAGAAAGAGCCCTGCTGTGCCTAGATACCCTCAAAAAATGTGCATACAAGAAGGATTTCCATTGGATGACATAGGCCGAAGAAGCATTCCAGGCAATGAAGAAACTAATAGCGGAGCTGCCAACATTAACAGCTCCCAAGAAGGAGGAAGACCTCATGGTCTACCTATCAGCGGCCAACGAAGCAGTCAGTGCCGTTCTACTAGTAGAGAGAAAAGGAAGACAAACCTCAATCCACTACGTAAGCAGAACACTACAAGGCACTGAAATAAATTACCCACCGATGGAAAAGTTAGCTTTGGCACTAGTACATGTCACTAGACGATTAAGGAGGTACTTCCAAGGGCATACAATCAAGGTTATCACAAACAAGCCTATAAGCCAAATATTGAACTACCGAGAGGCAACAGAATGATTGGCCAAATGGGGAGCAGAATTCGAAGCATATGGCATCAAGTACACGCCAAGAAGTGCAATAAAAGGACAAGTGATCGCCGATCTCCTGGTAGATACAATGGCAGAAGACAGCCCTACGCAGGCGAAAACAGACGGGCCGGACGATACCTTGGCAGAAGGAGAAAGCACGGAAGAGCAAGAGGCTACAGAAACCAAAGCACCTAAAAATCTTAAGGCCGAAACAGACATATGGAAGTTGTACACCGATGGAGCATCCAACGATCACGGGTCCGGGGCAGGTCTCATCCTGATAGATCCAGAAGGAGCAGAATATTCCTATGCTTTTCGATTAAACTTTGCCAACTCAAACAATGATGCGAAATATGAAGCACTATTAGCAGGTTTAAGAATAACAACAAAAATAAAGGTCGAGAAAATGCATGCATTTGTGGATTTGAAATTGGTAGCAAACCAGGTGGAAGGATCGTACGAGGAAAAAGGTGAAAAGACAAAAAAAATACAAGGAGAAGGCCTTAGAGATAATCTGAAACTTCAGTAACTTTCAGATAAGTCACATACCAAGGGAGGAAAACAGAAAAGCTGACACTTTAAGTAAGCTCGCAGTGGTGCAATGTGAAGGACTAACAAAAGGGGTACTAATTGAAGAACTCAACGAGCGATCGGTGGATATGGCCGAAGTCAATGCAATAATTGAAGATGCAACAGGAACTTGGATGACGCCAATCCAAGAATATATCGAAAAAGGAATCCTACCGGAAGATGCCACCGAAGCACGAACAATTCGAGAGAAGACACGTAACTACACCATAGAGGATGGAGTCTTATATCGGAAGTCATACTTAGGGCCGCTGTTCCGATGCATAGGTCCGCAACAGGCCAAGTACTTAATTAGAGAAATACACATGGGATCGTGTGGAATGCATGGCGAACCAAAAAGGACAGTCTATAAGGCTATGAATGCCGGATGTTTCTGGCCAAGTATGCATCGGGACGCCAACAACGAGATATCAAGCTGCGACTCATGTCAGGTATACGCAACCATACCAAAGTTGCCAAAAAATGACATGATCTCCGTTACCTCAGCCTGGCCCTTTTGAAAGTGGGGAATGGACATTGTTGGACCTTTTCTCGAAGCTTCAGGTAGAATCAAGTACTTGATAGTAGCCGTTGATTATTTCACCAAGTGGTTAGAAGCCAAGCCAGTAACCAGCATAACGGGAAAAAAGGTCAAATTTTTTACCTTTGATAACATTGTATGCAGGTTCGGAGTGCCAGCCACCATCATAACAGAAAATGGAACCCAATTGATAAATGACCCATTCAAATCTTGGGCAGAAGGACTATGAATAAAACTTGTCTCTACATCGGTATATCACCCTCAAGCAAACGGAGCTGTGGAACGAGCTAATCAAAGCATAATGCAGGGAATCAAAATAAGGCTACACCAGGAAGGGGGAGCATGGGTGGAAGAATTACCAAACGTATTGTGGGCCTACAGGACAACGCCCAAGACAAGTAATGGAGAGACACCATTTAGCCTGACATATGGTACCGAAGCAGTTATACCTGCAAAAATAGGCATCCCCACAAGACGAACAATCCAGGGATCCCGATAAAGAGAATGAGGAAGCGCTCAAGCTAAACCTAAACCTATTAGAAGAACGAAGAGAGATAGCGGCAATTAGGGAAGCAAGACGAAAGCAGCAAGTGGAAAAGTACTATAATCAAAGAGTTCATCACAAAGAGTTTAAGGTGGGAGAGTTTGTCCTTCGGAAAAATGAACTGTCAAAGGTGGAAAACACAGACAAACTTAGACCAAAGTGGGAAGGACCATACGAAGTTGTTGAAACATATGACATGGGCACCTACAAGCTCCGGTCTATAAAAGGGGCTGAAATACCACGAACTTGGCATTCTAGTAACTTACGAAAGTACTACATGTAATAGGAAGCAAAGAAAAGAAAGAAAAATGTTGCTATCCCCTTCGGACAAATATGTAGTAAATTTTTTACACATCGGAAGCAACAGATCTAATGTATGTACCTATGATAATATGAAAGAACAAAATTTAAATCCATAAAAACACAATGCATCAGATGGATCGCTACCTCCGAATGAATTAAATATGCAAAAACAAGGGCGAAAGAAGGAAAACACGTGAATTCGCCAAGTCCCCCCCCCCCCTAAGTAAGAAAAGCTCTCTGATGAATAGCTACATCAGATGGAGAGATCCACACACACTACCTAGGTTTTAATAACAATTGTCTAAGTATGTGAGCTTAACATGCAAAGAGTTGGCTAATACTCTGCATCGGTCTATACCTTTGCCGCATCTTGAGAAACAAACAAATACAAGGGGCAAACATGACCGTAGTATGTAAATAATGGGACATAAACATAAACAAAATACAACACAGTACGAAAGGTTACCATAAACATATGATAGCTTAAGACCAAACAAATTACAAGGCTCGGAAGGGTGCGAACAAAAACACCATCAAAAAGGACGATAGTAACAAGACTATCGCCATCATTCAGAATACTTACACATTAATAAAGTTGATTAAATCCAAGACACATGAAAAGTAAGCTAAATACTAGAAGCTGAGTCATCAGAGGCATGATCAAGGGGCACTTGGTCCGAAGCTTCACTAACAATGGGTGGAGCAATAGGAACAGAGGTGTGGCCGAACGAGCAAGCTTGTCCGGCAAGATTTGGGTCACTTTGGAAAGATCGCCTCCGGCTGCCACAGTAACCTTGCCAAGGAAAGGAAGCAAATTAGTAGGAAAGGCAACAAGAGCTTTGTTAAAATCAACCTCAGCACCAACACGAAAGTTAGAAACTTTCTAAGCAACTGCTTCAAAATCAGCATTTGTACGTCCCAATCGCAAACCCCTTTCAACACCATAATTTATACTAAGGGACGCAACATGAGCAAGGGCGGCATGAAACTCATCACTTGATAACAACCTTTGAACAAGACCCTCCACACCAGAACCAATAAATTGGGTAAGCTCCGTCCTCAACTTATCGCCAGCATCCTTATAACCCTGAGATTTAGACCTTTCCAAAGCAAGTTAATTCTGCAAATCCCTCACAATAAGAGTCTGCTCAGACAACTTAGCATCGGTCCAGGCTAGCTCCTCTGTTAAACCCATAGAAGCAACTTTAGCATCGGTAAGTTGAGACTGTAATTTCTTTACCTCCTCAAAAGCAATATCTCTTTGAGAACGCAATTCTATGTGTTAGAAATTGAGAAAAGACTCGGTCACTTCCAGTATGTAATAGAGTAGCTCGTAGCAACAATATTTGGAAACTTACTAAGCTAACCGGGTCAACATAAGACTCCCTTATGTGATCGGCCTTAGACTATGTATAAATACCCCTCTCCACACCTTGGAGAGGTTTGGTTGTTTCATTTGTTTTCATTTTCATTTCAATACAAGTTCCTTCTTTCTCTCTCTAAGTGCTACAACCCACTTTATCTCTCTGGATTTTCTTATCTTCTTTTGTTAAGTGATTTGATTATTCTACAATTGATATCGGTCGCCATGGGGTGATATCGTGAGCTTGTGTGCGTTTATATCTTGTTTAGATCTTGGTGTTTTATTATTTTTGAGTCTCGTGAGCTTAAAAAATCAAACCCGGATTTTTGTGTTTAAAAGTGTTAAAGTTTGTGTATTTAAGCAAGATCTAGGCCTAAGATAACTAGTTGTGTAAGAAAAATTAAGGTAAAACATCAAAAAGGGTGAGTTTTTGTGAAAAAGTATGTTTTTTAAGCCAGCAAAACATGTTTATAAAGCTAGCAAAACATGTATGAGGCAAGCGATTTATGTAGTTAAGCAAAATATTTCTCAAGCGATTTATGACAGGTTGACTTCAAGCGATTTATGTCATTTCTAGGAAACGAAACTCTGCTTAATTTTTCTTAGGTCAAGCGAAATATGTTTCAGGCGAAATATGTTAGCAAGCGAATTATGTTAGCAAGTGATTTATGTTAGCAAACGATTTATGATAGGTTGTTAGTTCAAGCGAAATATGTAGTTGTGCAAAACGAAACTCTGTTCAATTTTCATATTTCAAGCGAAACATTACATCGTCATATTCCAAGCGAAACATTACACTGCCATATTCCAAGCGAAACATTACATTAATCACAAAAAGGTTTAATTTTTCTACGGTTTGTCTTACTTTGTAAAATCCTGTAAAATACTTAGATTTCTCGGGTTTAGTGAAGACTTGTAAAATCCCGTAGAATATTAATCTTAATCACCGATAACAACAACTCTTAACACAATCCTCTTTTATCACTGTTCGATCAATCTTTAATCATTTTATTTTTCAATTAGAACAAAATGACTACTTTAGCAGAACACATCATTATTGCTGGAGATGAAAGCCGTCCTCTAATGCTTGAAAAATCAATGTACGATTCATGGGTAAGTCGTATACGACTATTCATCAAAGGGAAGAAACATGGTAGGATGATGCTTGATTCAATCGACAATGGTCCACTGGTCTACCAAACTATAGTAGGAGATGATGGGAAGCCTAAACTTAAGAAATACTTAGAACTCACTGAAGCACAACAACTTCAAGATGACTGTGATGTTCAAGCAACTAATATCATTCTTCACGGTCTTCCACCCGATGTATATGCACTTGTCAACCATCAAGAGGCGGCTAAAGATATTTGGGATAAAGTCAAGCTACTAATGAAATGCACTGAACTATCATATCAAGAATGTGAATGCAGATTGTACAACTTGCTTGATAAGTTTGCTTCCTTCAAGGTGAGACATTGTATGAGTACTACTAGAGATTCTATTAGCTGATCAATGACATGCATACTATTGGGATGACTATGCAGCAAGTTCAAGTAAATACCAAGTTTCTAATTGCTCTTCTACCGGAATGGAGCAAGTTTGTCACTAATGTGAAGTTAGCAAAGAGTTTGTATAGCACCAACTATGATCAGTTATATGCATACCTCAGTCAACATGAACGACATGCTCAGGAAGTACGTGTCATGCGTGAAAGATATCTAGATCCTCTTGCATTGGTAGCTAACTCTCAAACTCTATACAATCCCTCTCAATCTCCACAACATTTAATTCTTATAATGCATCCACCCCCTCAACAATTCACACCAGTTTATGCAGCACCTATTCATCATCAACAACATCATACTTCAGTCAATCCACTACAACAATCAGTTTCTCCACAACCATTTACATCTCCGTCAGTGACACAACAACCTCAAGTTGAATTTCCTCAAATGGAATCTGGCCTCGTTGTTCCCACATTTCAGCAAGGAGAAGATCCGATTGACTGCATTAACAAAGCAATGGCAATCCTATCTGATGTGGCATCAAGGTTTCCACCATCAAATAATCAACTCAGAACGTCTTTCAATCCTAGAAATCAGGCAACCATTCAAGATGGAAGAGTCACAGTTCAACAAATTCAAGGAAGACAAACTTAGAGTTTTGCTGGTAATGGAAACATAGGAATTGCTACAACTTCAAGGGGAAATTATGCAGCTAGTCAAGCAAGGGTTGTGAAGTGTTATAACTGTCAGGGAGAAAGGGACATGGCGAGACAATGTACTCAGCCAAAGAGGCCAAGAAATTCTGCATGGTTTAAGGAGAAGTTGCTGTTAGTCGAAGCACAAGAAGCGGGTCAGATATTAGATGAAGATCAGCTTGCTTTCATAGCAGACCTTAGAATAGAAGAAGCTTTAATTGCTCAGCAGACAATCCCTTAGAACTTAGCCTTCCAGACTAAAGATTTGGATGCTTATGACTCGAATTGTGATGATATATCCTCGGTTAAAGTAGTTCTGATGGCTAATCTTTTAAGCTGTGATTCAGATGTCCTCTCTGAGGTACCATTCTGATTCTTATCCGAATGATATGGTTATTCAGGATGTGCAAGAGATGCAGTATTTTGAAAAAACACATATTGTTGATTTTCCAGATAATGAGATACACAGCGATAGCAATATAATTCCTTACTCTCAATATCTGCAAGAATTACAAGATGCTGGTATTCAGGATACTAATTCTTCTGCACCAAATGATTTATTAGACAAATAAAATGGTAAATGAATCCTTAACCGCTGAGCTTGAGAGATACAAAGAACGTGTCACCATTTTTAAACAAAGACTTAATGTTGATTTGAACAAACGTGAAAAATTAATAGATTCTCAAATGGATGACTTAATTCAGAATAGAAATGTAAAGTTTGCGGCTTTTCAGCAGGAGGTCGATACACTTAAAGAAACTCTTTCTAATCAGGTCAAAGAAAAAGAATCTTTATCAACAACATTAACTGTTTTCAAAACAGAATGTAAAGAAAAAGAATCTAAATACATGGACAAGAAAATTGTTTTTGAAAAACAGAATAAAGAACTAGAAAACATTATTTGTAAGATGTATCGATCTACACAAGCAATGCATATGCTAACGAAACCACAAGTTTTTTACTATGACACTCATAAACAAGCGCTTGGTTATCAAAATCCGTTCCATCTTAAAAAAGCTCAGCGGATTAAACCAACATTATATGATGGTAGTGTTATTTCTAAGAAACATGATGTGATTTCTATGATTGATGATGATGAGACATTGATTTTGGATGAAGAGAGTCGATCAAAGATGCTTGATAAACAAAATGATACAATTTTAATAAAACAGAAAATTAATATTGCACCAATTGATTATTTAAAATTAAATAATCTAAAAGAAGATTTTGGAAAACGTTTTGTTACTCAACAAGAATTGTCTACAGAACAAGCTTTCTGGTTAAAACATTCATCTATTTCTGAAACACCAGTTAACTCACATACACCTGTTAGAATTGAAGTTCCTAGTGAACTTCCTAAGGTAAGTTTGGTAAATGAAAGTCTTAAAAAGCTAAAATTTCAACTTGCCAATTTTGATAAAGTGGTGAAAAAGTGACTCACATCTGATGCTATAACTGCAGGGTCTTGGGGTTTTAAACATACAAAAGAGTGTTTTGTAACTAAAATAATTCCATTTTTTAAAGTTTTAAAAGACACGTTTAATGCGTTTGATAAAACTCTTCTAGATAAAATTACTGAAGTTCAAACTGTTTTTAACCAAATGGAAGCTGCTGTTGATCAGTGTTCTATAGACAAAAACGATTATGAAATTCAAATCAAACAACTTCATATTGATAATGATCAACTCTTGAACCAAATCATGTCTTAAGAAATTATGCATATTGTTGTGAACTCTGTTGATATTCCTGATGCATCTAAGTCATGTGTGAATGAATGCAATAAGTGTCTAAAACTTGAGACTGAGCTTCTCAAAAAGAAAGATTTCATTGAAAAAGATGTTTACGATAAACTTATCAAAAGTTATTCAACACTTGAAAAGCATTGCATTTCTTTGGAAGTAGCAACTCAACTTAATCAAGAAATTTTTCAAAAGGACAATTATGGTGAAAACCAAAGTGCTCCTACATTTAATCAATTATTTGAAATAAATGAATTAAAAGCTCAGTCACAAGAAAATAACACTGTCATAAGAAAGTTGAAAGATAAGATTAAATCTTTGAGTGGAAAAGATAGTGTGAAAAATGTCAAGAAGGACATTGATGAGATTGAAACAATAAACATTGAGTTGGAGCATAGTGTGGCAAAAATACTTTCTGAAAATGAAAATTTAAAAAAAGAACGAGATCATTTGAAAACAATTTACAAAGACCAGTTTGATTCAATTAAAAAGACACGTGCTCGATCTAAAGAACATAGTGACTCTCTAATTGCTCAAATCAATGCAAAGTCTGTTAAAAAATCATATTTAAATGCTCAACTTCAAGAAAAGGTTTTTGCTATTGCAGCATTGAAAATGAATTAAGGAAACTTAAAGGAAAAAATATTGTCGATACTGCTGTTTCAAAACCTATTGCTACCACTATTGCTCCAGGAATGTTCAAGCTAGACATCGAACCTATTTCTCATAGACTTAAGAACAATAGGGATGCCCATGAGGATTATCTTAAGAAGACCATAGAAAACACTGACACCATGGGCTTGTAGAACGAGCTAAAAAACAGAATACTAGTGAACCTCTTAGACTATGCTTATAGATTTACAAAACATGTTCAGGAATTGTTAGTCTATGTCTCTAAGACATGCCCTAGTTCACCAAAAGCTAGTGAGAAATTAGTCGATGTCACACCACTAAACAAGGAAAAGAGAGTTAGATTTGCTGACCCACTCACATCTTCAAGCAACACTCAGAAAACACAAGACTCTAACAAACCTCTATTGCATTCTACAGGAGTAAAATGTTTTACTAGTGCTAGCAGATCAAAGCCTTTAGGCAATACAAAGAACAATAGGATCTCGCAACCATCAATTAGCAACAAGACCAATAAAGTAGGAGACCAATCTAGGAGCGTTAAGTCTAGGAGGAATAAAAAGAAACGTGTTGACAAACCTGAATGTAATGCTGATGTAATGCAATCTATGTTAAATGCGAATTCTGTTTCTAAACCTATCAGTAATGCACTTATTAAGCATTCTATGAGAAATGCTAAATTTAAATCTATGTGTGCTATCTATAACAAATGTTTGTTTGATGCTAATTATGATATGTGCCTTATTGATTATGTGAATGATGTAAATGTGCGTTCTAAATCTAAATCTAAACCAAAAAAAGAGAAATGTATGGAAACTTACGAGAAAGGTGTTCACTAAAATTGGATATAGTTGGAAACCTATAGGTAGGACCTTCACTATAATTAGAAATAGGTTCCCTTTAACTAGGATTACCTCCACTAAAGAAGTGCTTACTAAGGATACCACTAAAACATCAGTAGTTACACCAACTCAAGGAATCATAGTTTACAGTAGGAGACCAAAAGCATCAAGATCTGTACGTTCCAGTAGCAAAGTTAAGATTGTAGAATCTAACACTCCTAACACTACAAAACCCAATCAATCTTGGGGATCTACTGTTTCCAATGTTCCATCATCTTCTCTTATTAATTGCAGGTTGTCCAAATTGTTCTGTGGTATTTGGACTCCGGTTGCTCAAAGCGTATGACCGGAAATCGCTCTTAACTCATCAACTTCGTCAGTAAATTTTTAGGTACCATCAGATTTGGGAATGATCATATTGCTAAGATTATGGGTTATGGAGACTATCAAATGGGAAATATGACAATATCTCAGATTTACTATGTGGAAGGATTAGGACACAACTTATTCTCCATGGGACAATTTTGTGATTCCAGTCTCGAAGTAGCTTTTCGCAAACACACCTGCTTCATTCGTCACTTAGACGGTGTTGATCTACTCAAAGGATCAAGGGGTTCAAACTTATATACTTTTCTCTGTAAAAAATGATGTTATCCTCTCCTATATGTCTCTTGTCTAAGGCCTCAAAGACCAATTCTTGGTTGTGGCATCGAAGATTATCTCATTTAAACTTTGATTATATCACTTCTCTTGCCAAACAAGGTCTTATCTGAGGACTTCCAAAACTAAAGTATCAGAAGAATCATTTATGCTTTGCATGTGCTCTAGGTAAAAGCAAAAAACACTCCCATAAACCTAAAGTTAAAGATCTATTCAAGAAAAACTCTATCTACTGCATATGGATCTTTGCGGGCCAATGAGGATTCAAAATATCAATGGGAGAAAATATATACTGGTTATCGTTGATGACTATTCTCGGTTTACATGGGTGAAATTTTTACGATCGAAGGATGAAGTTCCAGAGTTCATGATCAAATTCCTCAAAATGATTCAAGTTCGTCTAAATGCAACTGTTCATAACATCAGGACTGATAATGGCACAGAATTTGTCAATCAAACACTGAGAGCTTATTATGAAAAAGTCAGAATCTCACATCAAACATCCGTTGTTTGCACTCTATAACAGAATGGCGTTGTTGAAAGACGGAACCATACTTTAGTGGAAGCTGCCTGTACCATGTTGATCTTTTCAAAGGCTCTGTTATTTCTTTGGGCAGAAGCAGTCGTGACAGCTTGCTATACTCAAAACAGATCATTAATCCGGAAACGTCATAACAAAACACCATATGAACTTCTCCATGATAGAAAACCTGACTTATCTTATCTCCAAGTCTTTGGTGCTCTCTGCTATCCCACTAATGACAGCGAAGACCTTGATAAGTTAAAACCGAAAGCTGATATAGGAATCTTTGTTGGTTACACCCTTACAAAGAAAGCATTCTAAATCTACAACAAAAGGACCTGAATGATTATTGAAACTATTCATGTTGATTTTGATGAGTTGTCAGCAATGGCTTTTGAACAATTCAGTTCAGGACCCGGGCCTAAACTTTTGACTCCTGGAACAATCAGTTTAGGACTCGTGCAAAACATTCCTTCTCCAACACCGTATGTCCCACCAACAAAGGATGACTAGGAAACGTTGTTTCAGCCAATGTTTGATGAGTACCTTAATCCTACACCATGTGTTGATCTTCAAGTTCCTGCAGTCATTACTCCAGAACCTGTTGTTTCAACTGGTACACCTTCTTCAAATACAATTGATCAAGATGCATCATCGACAAGTACCTCTCAAACAATTTAAGAAACTCCATCCTTAGTTATTCCTCTTGGTGCTGAAGAAGCAGATCATGATATTGAAGTTTCACATATGGATAATAATTCCTCCTTTGATATCCCAATTCTAGAACCAAGTTTTGAAGAATCCTCTTCTAAGATTATTATTCCAAATAATCTGCTCTCGCTAAATCAACCACCTGAACACATCAACAAATGGACCAAAGATCACCCGATTGATAATATTATTGGCGATTCTTCTAGACCGGTCTTCAATCGACATCAACTATAAGATGAAGCCCTATTATGTTATTTTGAAACTTTCCTTTCTTTAGTTGAACTAAAGAGTTATAAAGAAGCATTGATTGAATCCTATTGGATTAAAGCCATGCAAGAAGAACTCAATGAGTTTGAACGTCTTGAAGTTTGGGAGCTGGTACCTCATCCGGATCAGGTTATGATTATCACCTTGAAGTGGATATTCAAAGTAAATTAGACGAACTGGTAGGTGTGTTGAAAAATAAGGCTCATTTAGTAGCGAGGGGATACCGTCAGGAAGAAGGCATAGAGTTTGAGGAATCTTTTGCTCTAGTTACTCGACTTGAGGTCATCCGTATCTCCATAGCCGTTGATGCTCATATGAACATGGTCGTTTATCAAATGGATGTGAAGACCGCGTTCTTGAATGGCATTCTACGTGAGGAGGTCTACGTCAGTCATCCGGACAGGTATGTAGATCCAGAGAATCCCAATCATGTGTATAAGCTAAAGAAGGCTCTTTATGGGTTGAAACAAGCTCCACATGCTTGGTATGATTTGCTCTCGTCATTTCTACTCTCCTACAAGTTCACCAAAGGAACCATCGATCCAACATTGTTTGTCAGAAGAGAAGGCAAAGACATATTATTGGTACAAATCTATGTTGGCAATATTATTTTTGCCTCCACTAAACCTGATCTCTGTGAAACATTTTCAAAAGTCATGTGTTCAAAATTTAAGATGTCGATGATGGGAAAACTATCATTCTTTCTTAGACTGCAAATTTCATAAAGTCCTAGAGGTATCTTTTTAAATCAATCCAAATATGCTCTTGAATCACTTAAAAAGTATGGTATGTAATCCTGTAAACTAGTAGATACTCCAATGGTGGAGAAATCCAAACTGAATGATGATCCACAAGGGAAAGCCGTTGATTTCATGTGTTATCGTAGAATGATTGGCACCCTTATGTATCCCACATCCAGTAGACCAGACCTTATATTTGTTGTATGTGTGTGTGCCCGGTATCAGGCAAAGCCTATCGAAAAGCACTTACATGCGGTTAAGCGAATCTTTCATTACCTAAGAGGAACCATAAATATGGGTATATGGTATTCGAAGGATTCTTGCATTGCTCTAACAGCTTTTGTAGATGCTGACCATGCGGGTTGCCAAGATACCAGAAAAAGTACGTTTGGAAGTATGCAATTATTAGGTGACAGATTGGTGAGTTGGTCGTCAAACAAAACAGAAGAGCACGACCATATCTAGTACATAAATTGAATACATCACCCTATCCGGATGTTGTGCTCAAATACTTTGGATGTGATCACAACTGACGGACTATGGCATTGTATTCAACAAAATACCATTGTACTGTGATAATAAAAGTGCCATTGCTTTATGTTGCAACAACATCCAACACTCCCGATCAAAGAATATTGACATCAGACATCACTTCATCAAGGATCAAGTGGAAAACAAGGTGGTTGAGCTGTATTTTGTCAGAACATAGTATCAACTGGCAGACATTTTCACTAATACTTTAGCACCAGAATGACTTGACTTTCTCATCAAAAAGCTTGGAATGCAAAGCATGTCTCCTGAGACTCTAAAAAAGCTGGCAAACGAAAAGGAAGAGTAATGGTGGTCACTCTTTACATATCCTGTGTATCATATGTATATAAAAAAAATCATAAAAACCCAAAAAGATTTTTCACTTTATATAAAAAAATTACAAAAAGAAAATATAAAAATATGGTGTTAATGACATGTCTTCTAAAAATCGATAACATTTACGGCCTTAGAAATGTCATTTAATAATGATACGAGGCTGTAAATGAAGTTCGAACAGAAGTTCAAATTGGTTTCAAAACATGTCAAAATATGGCTTGCTATTATTTCACATAGCAACACGGTCTTCAATTTAAAGGCAAGTATTTCGCCAAAAAAAAACTTGACCGCACAACGGGAAATTAATTTTTCTCAGGATTGAATTACTTCATATTCATTCAAAGGCTTGTGTTTACTTTGCAACACAACCCGTGCTTTCTAATCAAATAAGTGTACGTGTCAGTGCATTTATTTATGTCAAACGAGAGAAATCTTGTTTTTATTGGTGTTGTTTTTGAAAAATAATTAAACATATCAGTTTCTCATCAGAAAATATTTTAAAAGAATTTTCTATCACTCAAACAATGTCTACAGCTCTTTCAATAGAAAACGGGACATTATTTGAGGGAGAGAAATAGTCAAATTCTTTCAAAAATGATCTTTTAAAAAATTCATCTCGAAATAAAAAGGAAAAGGTGTTTATCAATAACGGATCATCAATTAAAGGGGAGTTAATATCAGTTTTAACTCAAAAAGGTCTTAAGATGTTATTGATTTTAACCTTTAAGGGATTAAATGGCAAAAACTAGGACTTAAGATCTAAGTTTACAACTTTAGGGACTTAATATGCCATTTCTATAACTAGTTTAGAGTTAATACTAAGTTTAAAAGGAAAATAGAATTTGTCATAAAACACAAGGACCAGTCTTGCCAATTTTCAAAGTTTGTCCGGTTATACCACTTGGGGTACACATTTCGCTCTCACGGTTATACACAAAGCCAAACACTCATATTTCCCTCTCTAACATAAATCGCTCGCTTTATACGTCCAAATTAAAAAACCTCGTTTTCAAGATCTAAGGTATACTTCCTCACGTCTAGTAACCCTTTAACGTTGCATTGGTAAAACGAATCAGTTTAAATCTCCTTTTATCATCCGAAATTCAAGTAAATTGGATCTAGGGTTCATAATTTAAAAGTTTGAGGTTTCTCCTAATTGATTAAGGGGTTTTGCTCGTTAGGATGTTGTTCACACTCGTCTGAAACAGTCTTTCATTTCGTTAACATATAAGTGAGATATCTTGATATGGAAACTAGAAGGGGGGTTGAATAGTTTTTACCATTTTAAAATTAAAACTTAGATTGTCGACTTATGTTAACTCAAGAGATATACAAAAGTGTATATGATAGCGATGCAATAAGTAAGTAACTAATCTACGAAATATAAACAAGTAAAGATAAGAAAGATCAAACCGATGACACAATGATTTATAGTGGTTCGGCTACGAAGCTCCTCTTCGCCCTACTCCACTCCCCAAGTACCCAACTTGAGAGTTATCTTTACTATGTCAACAAGCTCCCTTTAGGCGGAGAAAACCGTACACGTCGCTTACACTTTTTCTGGTACTAAGCTAAATACCGAGTTCTACTTCGAGATAGAACCAATCTAACACACTATGTATTTTATGGCCTAAATACTAACCTATCATACACATATGATACACACAACACACAACACAAGATATACAAGATGAATGATTATCACAAACGTGATGACACAACTAAACTATTAACACTTGAAGCTTGACGTCTTCTTGAGTGTTCTTCACTAAAGAGTGGAATGAGTTGATCACTTGTAATGGATTATGTAACAAGTATAATGATCAAAGAATATAAAAGATAAAAGATGTATGTGAAAAATATTTTACAAGAGTTGTATAAAATGAAAGCTTAAGGTTGGTATTTATAGGCAACCTTTTGAAATTCAAATCTGTCCCAGGGAAATGATTCGTGCGACTCACGGATCTCCCATACCCTAGATCCGTCCCGTGTATTTGGTGGATCCGTGGGTGGAGCTGGGACAGCATTTGTCATTTGTGGATTAACTCCAAATCTATACAAAATATTGTTTTGTACTTAATGAAAATTAGTTAATAATTCTTCTAAAAAAAAAACAAGATAGAAAATATTCTTATCACCAATAAAGAAATATTTTCTAGACTTGTGAGACAGATTTGGAAAGATTTTTTCACTTATGGTTAATCTATTTTGTCTTATATGATTAATATACCTAAGCTTATAATTAATCATGCCGTTAACTAAATCATTTGATTCTCAGAAAATATTTATGCATATTATAATATTTTCTTTGATCATTAACTATGTTTTAGATAATGTAATATTTTCATACCTAAAGGTGATTTGTCGGTGTCAAGTAAACTTTACAACAAATAATTTGTTTATGTAAAGGTTTAACATAGAATGACATATAATTTGTATATTATCAAAAGCAAAAGAGATTCATCAAATATAATATCATTGTTTTTGCGCGAATATCTTGTAATAACAATCTCCCCTTTTTATGATGAAAAAATATAAACTCATGCTTATTTAAAATTTACTAAATAGTATTTTAGTGGAATGAGAGTTATTTACATTTCTTCTCCCCCTTTTTGTCGAAGCAAAAAGTATTGTAGAGGCCTTCCTTGCATGTCTTGTTTTGACGAATGTTAAGTGACTTGGTAACGAATGCAAAGTAAAAAAATAAAGACTAGATGCAAGTGCCCCCTTGGTGTATACTCCCCTTTTCTTGGGGCACCAAGTAATCGAGCTATGGATGCGTTGCTACAAAACAAAGTTAGTAGGCAAGCAAATATATATATATATATATATATATATATGACGACCACAAATACACACATATACATTTTACACAATGAACATCCATCGTTAACACAACAAATGAAAATAATGTTAAATCCATTATAAGGGATCAAACATAAAATTTGGCATTAAAGCCATTACATGATAAGCTTATACTAGAAATTAAGAAAACCATTTATAAAAAAAAAAAAAAAATTTCTAAAAATCTTGGATAAGAAAACATTTTCTTCATAAATCCAAGGGTGAGTAAGAGTGTTAGTGTGCTAATACGAAAAGTAAGGTGGGTGTGATGAAGAGCCGAGGTGGTGTCGAATATATGAGAACATGTAGTTGACACGGTTTTGGAGCATTTGGATTTCATACCTTGTGGTGCTACAACATTGACAAAACATGTTGTGGAGGTAAGGCATGTCATTTGGATGAACAAAATCAAAGATGTTTGGAGGATTGGGAAAATCTTGATTTCCAAGATTTGGTGGTGGATGGTGGATGTTTTCAAGTGGAGGTGCATTGATGTGGAAGAGAGGTATGTTGTTGTTAATGTTAACAAACAAAGGTTGGGTTGATGGTAATGGTTTAAATATGGGTGGTGGATTTGGAAAACCGGGAGGTGGTCGAGAGACACGTGGTGGAGGAGATAGATTAGGAGGACTCGGTGGCCAATTATCCATGGTTTGAACATAGGGATCATTTGGTGACATTTGAGGTGGAGGAAGTTCTTGAGGTTCTAGTTTTATCGGAATGACAAAACGAAGTTTAGGTGGTGGTGCAACGTGAGTTGGTGTCGGAGACTCACTTGGTGATGATGAAGAGGTGTAGTGTGTGCTTTTGCTAGAGATGGATTTTGATGGAGCTTGAGGTGGTGAAAGGGATTTCTTTCTAGGAGGTGGTGAAGGAGTTCTCTCATTTGGTTGTTCCTCACTTGAGGATGTGAGATTGACATAGTTTGGATACTTGACACTCATTCTTGCGGTTTTTCTTTTGAAGTTTGGTGAATTTGTTTTGGATGAACTAGTCATAGTGATGAACTAGTAAGGTTGTATATGAGGAATATGGTGAAAATGTGAAGAAAATGGTGTTTGAGGATGATGATTATAAGGAGAAAGTGGTGATATGAATTGTATAATGGTTCTTGGATTATATGGAGAACATGTTATATCCTAAGGTTTAAGATCCCATATAGTATCATATAGCATGGTTATAAGATAAAGTAGAAAAAGTTAAAAATCAAGAAAATTTGAATTTTGGCACCTGGACTGAGTGAGCCACGGATCCACCAAAACCATATACGGATCTACCATATGGTGGATTCGTGGGTCATAGCTTTCAACAAAAACGACCAGAACATCAATTTTTACCCAAAACACAAAACATATTTTCATGCAAACATTATTATCAACTACTAATAACATCTATGAAGCATATCATGATAAATTGAGTACGTAGTTTCATCATCTAGTTAAAGCATGCAGATTCACGTAGACAAGTTAATAATTCAAAGACACGATAATTAAACATTCAAATTAAGCCTTCAATCAACGACATCCCTTCTTCAACATCCTTGCAAAGTTATGCAATGCTCAACCTAAGTTTTAAAACATCCCTCTTGTCTCCCTTTGCTCCTTGGACATGTTAGGGTCGTCCTTAAGAGCTCTACTATATGACCTAGGGGAAAGTTTGGTGCTAGGCAATTCTCCATTATCAGAGGGTGGTGACTCGGTTGAGGACGAGGTGCTTAATTGAGTCCGTTTAGATTTTCCTACATTCCTAGTTCTTTTGGGTGGAGGCTTCTTGGGTTGTTTTGCCTTAAGTGGGGACATTTTCCTAGGGACAAGTTTGTAACGTTCATCAAATGAGCCTTGTGCCATGTTTGCTTTAAGGTTCTTAAAGAGACGACTTAAGATCATGCCATATGGTAGAACTTTGTCTCGTCTATCCCTAAAGAAATACATCCTCCCAATGATGAAGTAGGCAAGGTTTAAGGGTTGTATATTTCTAGGCAATACAACATCAAAACAATAACTGCTTGAGTGTGGTCTCTATTTCCTATGGCAGAATAGACGTTTTCGCTAATGACTAGTTCATAAGGCCTAAGGTAATCAAAGAGCTCATTTGTTTCGATTTGGTTTGGCAAATTGTGGATGGTGTTTCCCTCTTTGTCTATCTTTTCATGAATGGTTCTTCTATGGATTAGGTTTCGGATATCATCAAGAGCAGGAAGATGTGAGTTATAAGGTTCAAATTGCTCTAGGGTTTTCTCAAGTTCATCAAGACCCTATGCATCAGAGTAGATACAAATTCCTTGATTAGAGAGATAAGTAAGCTTGGCAAATTGAACAAAAGAAAAGTTGAAATGATGATTGTTGATAACAACTTAGATTGAGAAATGGTTGTTGGAGTCTCTTTCTAGCTTAAGAGTTTTGTAAAACTCAAAGATAAACCTAGGAAAAATTTGCTCATCTAGAGATAACGAGCAATCAAAACCTATGGCGGTAAACTTGGGCACTAAGTCATCACTAAGGTCATTGTAGAAAGATGGGTCAATGGTTCTCCCTTCATGAACATATCTACTTTATAAAGTCATATAGATATCCCTAAGTGTATCGGACATGTTGGGATCATTGTAGATTTTTGGAGCATAGGCACGGGTTTTCTTGTAGTCTTGTTGGTATTCGCTTGACATTTTGGTACCTACGTGATGTATATTGATTTCAATGAGAAATTATGATAATGACTCGATAAGTAAAAAATATAATGTAAGTGTGTCTATATGGACTTGATGTGGGTGTGCGGTTTGCTTGACTCAAACAACAAGAGAAGAATAATATTAATACTAGTAATAAGCAAACCTTAATGCACAACCTATGTTTGATATTGCTCTAGTCGAATGGAACGAAACATGCATATGAATTAAGCATCTTGTATATACATTCATGAGACCTAATGCATGAAGAAAAATGTTTTTGCGTTATATTAACAATGTAGTTAAACAACCCTTGTTTTGAAAGGTTCTTAGAAGTGAAGTTTCAAAAATCATAACTTGGAGTTCTTAGCGAAAAAAGATTTTTACCGAATTGCTTCAATTATGCTTTCTAAGTGTTATAATAGTTATACATTGCTATATCTTAGTTCTAATTGTGCGAAAATAGTATGAAAAATTCAAATCCCCAAATTATTTAATTTAAGCAAAATCAAAACCCTAGATACAAAATTAAAAAGAAAATAAGATGAAATCACTTACAATAGTTGTTATAGATTGATGATTTGTTGATGATCTTGTAAATTAATTGCTCCAATTGCCGATTAGTGTTTTGTTTGTTTGAGGGTTTTAGTGTTTGAGTTTGTGGGTGTGTTTGTATAATAATAGTTGTGGTCCCAATTTGTTTAAAATCTATTATTTACCCATGATCTGAGATTCACGGATCCACCTAAATAACGCACGAATCTCCATATGGTGGATCCGTGGTCCGCAGGTCTCTAAAAATACGGACATAGTTGATTTTTTAGCAAATTGAGATACGGTGTTATGTTTTTAGCAATTGGAGTGTGTTATACTTACTATTAGGAGTATGTGATATAATTTTCAAAGTCAACGTCCAAGTTTTGAGTGAACCGTGCAACTTGTAGTAAATTTCCTAATGGAATTTCAACATAGTCGATCCTACTAGGAGTGTGTTATCTTTTAGCATAAGTTTTGACCATTACTAATAACACAATCATTTATGAACATTTAGGCTTAACAAAACATCGTCAACACAAGTGTGAGTTGCAATTCGATGATTGTCATTTTCATCCTTTTCAATCGATTTCATAATTTCATGTATTGATCATACATGTAGACTTTGAAAATATCTATGGTCATTCAAATCATTCTTAAAAATTAAGGCAAAAATCACAGGTTTTCCCTAACATATCTAGTGTGTCCAAAATCATGGGTTTGATTTATTTCCATTTTTAAGTGCCCCTATGACCCTTGTTACCCAAAACAGTCCCAAAATTGGCCCGGCAGAAACATACAAAAATCTTTGCATATGAAAACCCTATTAGACAATTTTAAAATTTAAAAAACTCTGAGACGTAGCTAATATCATATTTTTAACATATCCAAATAATAAAAGTCTATCTCCTTCTGGTTTATGAATTAAAAATCGTACCTTCAACGGAATTTTTAGAATGAATTTCCAGAATTGACTCTTAATCGACTGATGTACACCAAACCCCCTACTCCCTACCTTGAAAAATTAAAAACTCATTGCTCAAACACTAGAATTGATGAACTCTAATCATAGAATCAAGGAATCATCGCAAAACATCTATTTTTATGAATGAGATATACCCCGTGAACATGACTAATTTTACTGCCAGAATTTTTACATCAACAAAAACACCTCAATTATCCCCATTAATTAACATCCTAGGGTTTCAACACTTGTAGGTTTTTCATTAATAAAACATTTAATGATTGATTTAGGGTTCATAACCATAGATCAAATCTATTCAAAAGATTATTCATGAAGACATTGATCAAACCTTTACACAGATTAACTCTTTATAAATCAGGTTTTATGCGAAAAGTGATTAAGTAATCTTGGTGACCAAAAGAAAAACCTAAATCAAGAGGATTACCACTGAATGATGGAGGAGAGTAGAAGAACACAATCAAAACCCTAAAGATCCCACCAAGGCATGGAGAAAAGAAATGCACACCAAAGCACCCAAAAAACCTTCAAAAACACTAAACTTTCTTCTTGCTTGAACTTTGATGGAAGAATACACAAAATTATGGAATAAGAATTTTGAGAGAATGATGAGAATGGGAGAGAGGGGAGGCCGGATTTATAAGGATGGAGAGAGGGGAGACAAAATCTTTATATTGATTTAAAAGATTACCAAATGTTTATGTTTATCTTAATCCTTTTACACTATTTTCCCAAAATAAGTTTTATTACAAAAATAAAAGATTTTGGTGTATAACCACCCTTAAGGGCCGGTTATGGATGATGGAGGAGGGGACACAATAATTTTTCTTTCCCATTTTAAAGGTTACACAAAATAATTACCAAAACCTTTTATGCTTATCTTTTTAAAATAGGTTTTTCATTAAATAGGAAAGTAAATAAACTAAAAATCAAAATCACAAAATATATTATTTATTTTTATATATATGGGGCCGGTTATATATGTACATATATAGTTTTATATTTTTTTCTAAATTTAAAAACTTTATGTTATATTTCTATTATTTCCAAAAATCATAACCTAAGGTTTTTATTTCCAAATTCTTTTATTTAAACTTTAGGTTATATTCAAAATTGACAAAATGAAATGACATTCAAATTTTTGGGTTTTACAGACTCCCTAAGTTCTTCATCCATTTGTCTAGTATGATGGACTCTAGGTAGATATTCTTTAGTTTGTTTGTAGTCTATTTTCTTATTTTATGTCGTGATTTCACCTATAGGGAAATAACAATGACTCAATAAACGAAAGGTAGAGATACAATGCAAACTCTAAGTGTGTGTTTATATGGACTTAATGTGGGTGTGCGATTTGCTTGACTCAAACAAAAAGAGAAAAATAGTGTTAATACTAGTAATAATAAAAAGCAAACCTTGATGCACAACCTATGTTTGATATTGCTCTAGATGAATGGAACGAAACATGCTTATGGATTAAGCACTTCATATATACATTTAAGAGTCTTAATGCATAAAGAAAAAGAATTTGCGTTGTATTAACAATGTAGTTAAACAACCCTTGTTTTAAAAGGTTCCTAGAAGTGAAAATCATAACGTAGGGTTTTTGTTAAAAATTGATTTTTGACAAATCGCTTCAATTATGCTTTTTGAGTATTATAGTAATTATACATTGTTATATCATAGTTCTAAATGCACGAAAATAACAAGAAAAATTAAAAGCCCCAAATTATGTGATTTGATTAAAATCGAAACCCTAGATATGAAATTAAATAGAAAATAAGATGAAATCACTTACAATAGTTGTTATAGATTGGTGATTTGTTGATGATCTTGTAGATTAATTCCTCCAATTACCGATTTGAGTTATGTTTGTTTGAGGGTTTTAGTATTTGAGTTCGTGGGTGTGTTTGTTTAATACTTGTTTTGGTCCTAATTTGTTTAAAATCAGTTATTTACCTACAATCTGTGACGCACGGATCCACCTAAACCACATACGGATCTCCATATGGTGGATCCGTGATCCGCAGGTGTCCATAAGGTTGATTTTTAGGCAAATTGAGATATGGTGTTGTGTTTTTGGCAATTGAAGTATGTTATATATACTATTAGGAGTATGTGATATAATTTTCGAAGTCGACGTCCAAGTTTTGAGTGAACTGAGCAACTTGTCATGAATTTCCCGATGGAATTTCAACGTAGTCGATCCTACTAGGAGTGTGTTATCTTTTAGCATAAATTTTACCATTACTAATAACACAATCATTTATGAATATTTAGACTTAACAAAACATCGTTAACACATGTGTGAGTTGCAATTCGATAATTGTCCTTTTTGTCTTTTTCAATCAATTTTGTAATTTCATGTATTAACCATACGTGTAGACTTTAAAAATATCTATGGCCATGTTATTGATATTTTCTTTATCTAGTAAAAATATAATCTCGATTATGTTCATGATTGGAAGTTTTGTAATTGGAACTAGTAACGAGAATTATCATCTTTTGAATAATGAGTAATTACCTCATTAGATTTTTTGCTTACGATTATTTTTGGGATGATGAAGGATCACTATACATGATAAGTTCCATCATTCTTAATCCTAATCTTAAATAGTTAAATACTTTACGTTTTAAAGGCTTAGAAAATATATCGGCTATATTATCTTCGGATGCAACTTTCTTGATAGAGATATTGCCCTTTTGGACGTTACCACGTAGAAAGTGGTGACAGATTTCTATAGGTTTAGTTCTAGAGTGTTGTACGGGGTTTTTACTTAAGTCGATAGCGCCTTTATTGTTGCACATAATCGAAACATTGTCGAGGCATATGCCGTAGTCGATGAGAGCTTGTATCATCCATAATGCTTGTTGACATGCCTTTCCGGCAGAGATGTATTCGGCTTCGGTCGTGGAGATAGCAAGGGCTGTTTGTTTCTTAGCGAACCAAGATGTTAAAAAACATCCCATGAACGTACAAACGCCACTAGTGCTTTTGCGATCAACGTAATCGCCCGCGTGGTCAGAGTTGGCATAAACTACAGTTTCTATTCCGGTTCCTTTCAAATACCATAATCCTAAGTGACTAGTTCCTCTAATATACCTAAATATACGTTTCACGGCTTCTAAATGGGTAGTCTTAGAATTCTCTTGGAAACGAGCACATAAGCAAACACTAAACATAATATCGGGCCTACTTGTAGTTAAATAAAGTAAACTACCAATCATACCTCGATATTTAGAGCTATCCACGGAGTCGGCTTCATCGTCCTTAGTAAGCTTGATCTCCGTTGACATCGGCGTCTTGGTTTGTTTGGAATCTTCCAATCCGAACTTCTTTAGCATCTCCTTGATGTACTTGGGTTGATTGAAAAATATTCCGTCTTCCATTTGTTTGATTTTTAGACCCAAGAAGAAGTTAAACTCTCCCATCATACTCATCTCAAACTCCTCGTGCATGATTTTTGCAAAATCATCACATAAGTTTTGACTCATAGAACCAAATATAATATCGTCGACATATATTTAAACAATGATAAGATGTGATTTTAATTTCTTAGTAAAAAGTGTATTATCGACCATTCCTATTGAATACTCGTGTTTCATCAAAAATGCTTTTAGTCTATCATACCAAGCTTTAGGAGCTTGCTTAAGACCATACAAAGCTTTTTTTTAAGTTTATAAACATAGTTTGGTTTTTGAAAATCAATAAACCCCGGGATGTTGTGCAACATAACCTCTTATTTATAAAAAACATTTTAAGAAAACATTTTTACATCCATTTGATATAATTTAAAATCATTTGCACAAGCAATAGCAAGAAGTATTCTAATCGACTCTAATCTAGCTACCGGAGCATATGTTTCATCATAATCTATACCTTCTTGTTGATTATATCCTTGTGCTACCAATCTAGCCTTATTTCTAGATACTATACCGTTTTCATCTAATTTATTTCTAAAGACCCATTTTGTTCCTATGACGGATTGACTTATAGGTAAAGGGACTAATTCCTAAACATCATTAGCTACAAATTGATTTAGTTCTTCTTGCATAGCTACAACCCAACTTTCATCTTTTAATGCTTCATTGACATTTTTGGGTTCTATTGTAGATATAAAACAAAAGAAATTACTATGATTTTGGGCTTGAGATCTTAAGGTTCTTTGATTAAGATTTCCTATGACTTGATCTAGTGGATGATTTTTGGACTCTTTAATGTTAATGATTTCGTCAACTTCTATCGACTCATCTTCTTCATTATTAGTATTTACTATTTTGGTATTCTTTCTAATGGCTTCTTCTTCACCAACATCATCATCAACCAATGGTGATAATTTGGTAGGAGGAGGACTTTCATCGAATGTCACGTTGAGTGATTCTTCGACTTTCATTATATGTTTATTTAATACTACATAAGCTTTACTATTTTGAGAATATCCTAGAAAAACACATTCGTATAACTTTGGGTCAAACTTGGTTAGATAGTCTTTAGTATTCAAGATGAAGCATTTGCTTCCAAATACTTTAAAATTGTTAGATGATATCATTTCATCACCATAAAATACAAAATAAGATAAGAAAGAGAGAGAAAGAACGAGAGAGAGAGACAAAGAGAGAAAAATGGTTACTTGCACTTAGAGAGAAAATGAGAAGCAACACCCTTCCTAACATGCTAGGAAGGGGTATTTATAGTTATAAGAGATAAAATCCTAAGATGGTTTATTTGGGCTTTATGTTGGGCCAAACATAATACAAGTGGGCTTTAAGCCCGACATCTAGGCCCAATTAGCTTGAAAGTGATTCCCGTAAACTACGTTTTCTTATACAAGGCTCGGGATTGATAATGGCCATCACTTTACTTAAAACACAGCTAATAATCTCCCCCTAAGGGGTGGTCATTCAATTGTGGATCCTTCTTGTGACGTCTTGAGTCTTGGAGCCTTGTGTTCTTGGGAATTCTTTTGAAGTTCCTTTTGCATGCTTGTGATCTTAGATCTTGATCTTTAACTTGATATTCTTTGACAAAATACTAATATCATAGTCTTTGGCCTTGATTTGTCTTGACTATTGAGATCTCTGAATCTTTATCCTTGAACCTTTATGCCTCCTTGCGATCTTGTGTCTCCACCCTCATGCTCAAGGTCTTGAAAGCTTGCTAACAATCTCCCTCAACATTTTCTTTAAACATGATTACTTGTACCACATTATGGAAGGAGTAGTACTTGATCCACTTGTGAGATATATCTTTGTTATTGTTCGGTAATCTTGTCAAAAATGTTCTTTTGAGGAAGTGCTTGTACATCAGAGATTGCTGAAGACTTTGATAGTTTGAGCTTTCATCATGTATATATCTTTGTCGATTGAGCATGAGGTCTTGAATCTTGACTTCGCTTGAATGAGGTTGTAACGCCGTCACTTATACCTGAAAATTGATGTTAGTGATAAATAGCAGATATAGACGAATATGGCTTTGTCATTCGTCTTGAGTTCGGTTATATTAACCTCTGGTTCCATGAGGACCGTTTTACAGTATAAATATTGCACCTGTGATCCGGTAGGTTAATTTAGAAGAACCTCCTTGACAGGGTTTCCAGCTCAAAGTATTAGATCCTCTAACGCGATTGCATTACATTCACCGTCCTTACTTGTTCTCATTACCGAAACGCCTCAAAGTAGACAACATGGTAAGAGTGAATCAGATGTTACTATCTTGTTGATTGAGTCATCAATTCATATACTGGACCAAAATCGATATCCAGTTGACACAAGCTTGATTCATTTAGAATATCGCAAGTCACCTATCGCAGAGCTGTTTGATGTTGACTCTGGAAGGGTTTCCATTCATCACGGTGAATACTATAGAGTATCACTCTGAATGTTCTGCCAATTACCACAAGGATAATGTGTAGGACCTTTTTGATACCAAATGTTGTATAATGATGTACGACATTTTGTATATTGGAATTTGTGTCCTAGTGAGATTTTTGATGGATCTCGTTGGCTCTAGACTCTATAAGTGCACATTTGTTATTTGGTAATCGAAGGCTGGAGCGGACTGCCACCTTTTCAATATCAACGATCTCGGAATGAGAAAGCCGATAGAAACATGTTGATGTCCGTGAGAAATGAAACAGAGATCTTTTGAGAGATTCTGAGTGGCGAGGGAGGGTTGTGCATTACATCACTAGGTCCATGATGTCAGTCTTTAATATCATAATCATCTTTGTGATTACCGATAGATTATGTATTGACCCGATTTTTGCCTAGGGTTGTATGGAGGGCTTCTTTCTTTACACCCTTTATCCGTATAATTCTTTTGCAGTCTTCAACCCTTTCAGTGCTTACCAAGACTTCATGACTAGTACCTTGTTGGGTTTGTTCCAGTACTAGCTCCATCTCAGTCGGCACTATTCCCTTATTCTCATGTTACTCCTTTTTTCGATCATACCTAGGACTTCTACTCTATCTAATGGAGTGTTCCTGGGTAGATCCCTCTGGTTCTGGCAGGATCATGGAACGAACATACCTAACCTAAACCGCCTTATAACTCCTTGAGAAACAACAGTTGGTCGGTCTTTATGTATTGCCATGAAGATCCATAAAACCATTTGATAAAAAATCAATCAACGTGTCTGAGAAATCATTTAAGACACATTGAGTGTTTCCAGAGTTACCAAAAAGCTCCCCCTACACATATGCACCATATTATGAAAGTGTTTTGCACATGCGAGGTTTAGGAACGCACTTATAGATTGAAGATCGTATCCGTTATTAATTCGTATTGATCACATTTTAATCACTATTCTCCCCCTCAAAAATTGCATATGTGTTTACAATTTTTGACAATTAGTGAATTAAAAACAAGTTAATGTCCAGAATTCACATGAGTCTACCTAAGTCTTGGGAGAACAGGAGTGCATGCAGAATGAATCATATTATTATACTCCCCCTCAATTATAGAATAGAGTGAAAACTTGGAGTGGGAGTTTGTTGAGCACACAATTTTGAAAGAATTTGAAATTTTCTTTTTGAAAATATCTTGAAAAATTATGCTCAACAGGAAAATGATGTCAGATGTATCTTATTAATTATCATTTCCTTAGTGCTTCTCTTGAGCATTCAAAACTTTGAATGTTTATATGACATTGCTCAAGACCGAGAAGATATGAACTTCCCGTTGTGTAGGATAAATGGACATAAATGAACATTTTCCTTTCTTTAGAGACCGAGTCCTAAGCTGACATTTACTTAGAAGTCGTAGAGAAAAAGTAAAAGGACATGTTTTGAAAGCATTTAAAACTCTCGCTCGAACTTCATTTATTCACCCGTGTTAATATTAATCAACATTTCTAGGTGCGCAAATGTTATCGATTGTCGAGAGACATGTCGGAGAAGATTATTTTTGGTATTTTTGAAATTTTTTGATTTTGTATTTTGCTTTTATAGGTTTTATATTTTTATATTTTCTTTTTCAAAGATATTTATAAATCAAAATAAAGAGAAAGATCAAAAATATTTACAAGTCGAAGTTTCCATCAGCAGTGATAGTTGTTGCTAGAGTTGAAGTAGATGAAGTTGAATCTTGTTGTTATTGACGTTTATCGGATGCATCAGCAGTAGTAACAGCGGAAGACTTTGAAACAACTTGATTTTCTCCATTTGAATAATTCGTCGAACAAATGACCGAATAGACTTTCCAACTCTATCATTGACGTCATGACTATCATATCTACTGAATTGAAAACAAGAAGATTTCTCTTCTTTTTAAGGTAAAGCGCACTGAAGCGTACACTCCCCTTTTATTTAAAGCTCGGGTTATGCACTGAAGTGTATATAAGTCATTGACCTGGATATTAGAGAACAACAATCGGATAGATAGAAGTATGCTGTTTCCTTAGTCTTGATAACCTACCAAGAAGAGAAGCAGAATTCAAAAACCCTTTGCTTGAAGGTTTCAAGGGATTAGAAGTACTTGCATTGTCACACATAGATTTTTCAGACTTATTCTCGGTGTTACTGGATGTAGTTAATTTTCCATACATGGCAAAAATTCTTCCAATTGGAATCCACCTAAGACTAGTTCTAGGTTTGCTAGGCCTAGATGAAGCAAGACTTCCCGTGGACCCTAACTTCTTCGATTTCTTGGCATTTGCCTTATGTTTCTTTTGATTTTCACGAATTGAGACATTGTCAGTTTGGTTATCAGCACGAGAATTCACGTCATTCACATAATTAAGCACACAGACATTATGATTAGCAGTAACTAAACATTGCTTACACATAACATAAACAATTTTGGATTTATCATTTCAAATGGCAAGCGTAATGTTATTACATTCAGATGACATGTGCTTTTAATTCTTAGGAATTTGGGAATTCTTATGGTTTTCTTCTATTTTCTCGATGTTATTCGAGAGGCAACTACTCTTAGACTTAGATGGAACCCTATCAGTATTAGAATTGCTCCTAGGATGTGGTCTTCTAGTCTTAGCAGTGTTGTTTACTTTGGTAGAAGAAAAACCGTTTGAGTCAGAATTTGCTTGTTGCTTATAAATAACATTTAGTTATGAAACAGTGATTGGTTTTATCCAAACGCTTGTTTCAACGGGTTTGTTAGGGATAACATTATCTACCCTAGAGGTCTTAGAAGGATTAGTCCTAAAGATTCTAGGGGCAATCACATTAACAGTTTGCACAACTTTTGATTCTCGTGTGGAAGGTGTCGAGTTTGAAGTGACTGGTTTGGACAAAGCATTCGTCTTATCAACTTTGGGGAGAACCGAGGATTTTGGAAAAGGAGTGACAGAATAAAGTTTTGGTTTATAAAAAGAAGAAGGTGGTTTTACCAAGATTGATTGCTTTGTAAACATAGTCTTCGTTCTCGTACCTTTTGTGGTGCCTTTTGGTTCGTAAACCTTATCAAATAACTGGGCTCTTAGCTTAGCATTTTCATAGATGGTGTCATACAATTGTTTTTGCAAAGAGTCAATTATTGATTTGGTCTGAGCTTGTGTCACTTTGATAGAATCAAACAGGTTCTTGTATGTTGTCTTAAGATGTTCATTTTCTTTTGCATAACTCTAAACCTGAAATTCTAGTGACATGTTCTCATCTTCAAGTATCAGAGACACCGGATCAAGGGTATTTGATGCACATTGAGTGTCACTACTGTTACCCTTGAGATCTCTCAACTGAGCTTGCAACCATTTGATCTTTTGTTGCATGTCATTATAAGCTTTATCATACAAAATCTTGTCATATTTGCATTCTTCACATTTTGTGTACCAATTATTCCAAAGAACAGCGTATTCTTTTTCCTTTTTAATAATGCAATTTTCAAGTTTTTCTTTCGCACGATCAAACTCAGTTTGGAGATCAGTATACTGCACTTCGTGAGTAAGCATATTGAATATATCATGATCGTAACAATTTTCATCTTTAGGTACCTCAGTTGATCCATCTGAGTCATAGACGGGAGCATTGTCAGACTGAGTTCCTGATGTGGATGCTTGTTGCAAAGTATCATCTAAAGTGCAGTTCAATTTTACTCTCTCAGTTTCTTTATAAGCATATGCAGCCATGAACTCACATTCCTCTTGAGTGCTTTGGATCCCTGCTTCTTCCTCTTGAGCAATCTGCAGCTGTTGCTGAAGATAAGCAACATCCCGTTTCCTTGACTTTACTATGCAGTTGCTGGCATAATGACCCTCTCCTCGACAGTTGTAACACCTTATCGGATTACCATTGATACCATTACCATTACCCTTATTCGGTGCTGTAACAACATCTCTATTCCCATACTGATTTGTAATTTCCAAAACAACACTAAGCCCATTCATATTTTCAACAATCTGAATACCCGAATTTTAAACTGCGTTTTGTCTCACCTGATTTCCAACATTGTCATCAACCATTTGAATCTTGATGTCTTGGCTCATGTTCATACCCGATTGAGCAATCTGACTATTGCAGGGGATTAATGAACTTCTTTGGTTGTTGTTTGTGGGAATGGTATTGACTTTGAATGCTTTAGCCAATAAAGCAAGTGTCGTGTTCATTGTAGTTGTGGGATCTGAACTGTCTTTGGGATTCTGCATTGGTTGTGGCATGTAGTTCGTGTTGGGTTGTGGATGTTGTATGTAGGTAATATGTGATGAGTGATCTGGGTGAAACGGCGTCTGAGTGTTTGCCATTAATGCCAAAGGATCATGAGTGTTTGCAAGTCGTTGTGCTCTAATAGCATTGATGTCTTGTTGAGTTGACATTGCAAAAGTGATGTGAAATGATATGCAAGGATCTTAATTAGGTAAAGTGATTGTTGTTGTGGATTGAAACCAATTAACGTTCACGGGATTTTACAAATCTGTGATTTAAACCGAGAAAAGAATTGAATCTTTCGCGAAATTTTACAAAATCAAGAAGCAACCGTGAAACAATGATTAATTGTTGTTGAAATCGTTGTTGTAGTTGAAGTACTTGAGCTTTTGTTAACAATTAGTGAGCTTAAAACGATGACTAACGGTGAAATTTGGTTCACTTTAGAGGACTAACTGCTGATTTATAAGTATTGAGGACTAACGGTGCAAAGAAGATTTAACTAGAAGGTTAACAAACAAAGAAAGAATGAATTGTGAATTTGTCTTGAAAAACTAGGGACTAAAAGTGTCAAATTCGAATTCTTGTATATTAGTAAAACATTTTCCCTCCAAAAATCTTTCTCATTCGTTTTAAACTTATAATATGTAATGTTTTATATTTTTAGTCCCGCGGAGTTGTACGGTTATCGTCGGTAAAAAGAAAATATACCATGATGATCGAAAATGAATCACGATCACAATGGTATAGGTTATAAGTCTCATAGTTAATCGTCATACGAAACCGAAAAACCCAAAAATACTTAAACCGGGTATAGTTTTGTTCTTGTGGACTTGCTAATTCGGCTCACAACACAATATTGCGAATTCGGTTTCAACTAAAAAGTTGCTAGTTCCGTTCATGATAGAGAGTTGCAAGTTCGGTTCATGAATGAGAGTTGCTAGTTCGGTTAGTGAAGAAGCTGCGAGTTCGGTTGACAAAGGAGTTGCGAGTTCGGTTAATGAAGAGAGTTGTGAGTTCGGTTAATGAAGAGAGTTGCGAGTTTGGTTGACAAAGGAGTTGCGAGTTCGGTTAATGAAGAATGAAACTGCTAGTCTGGTCGTCCTTGTAATTGTACTAACGTCCTTGTTGTTGTCTTTATTCGTCTTTTCTTCTTGCTTGTCTTCAACCTGAGAATGCCAACAAAACCTAAACGTCCTTGTTTCCTTAAAACTAGGATCTTGGTTCCCTTGAGTTTCAAAACATGGACCACAAACAAGCTTAAAAAATAAGCTTGAAAAGAAGCTAAAATAAGCTGCAAACTTTGAAGACTTGGACTCGAAAATAAGCTATAAATGTTTTTATGAAAAATAAAATAAAAACTTGTTGAAGAAATGAGTAAAAAACTTAAGCCGTGACCCTATAAGGCTATGGAAAAGCTCTATAAGAAGCTGCTCTTTTTGCCTAGTAAGCCACAAATGAGATCAAAAAATAAGCAGTTTTAGGAACCCAAATAAGCCACACAAGATTAGTGAAAAAAAGTGTATAGCTTTTTGATGGAAACTTAGTTAAAACCTAAAAGTGAAGAAAATCAGTCGTGTCTTAAAAGCTAAGAAATAAGCTACCAAAATCTGTTTTCCCACTAAAAAAAACTACGAACGTGAAATATGAAGAAGTTAGTAACTTTTTGAAAAAAAACAAACCAACCACAATAGGCCGTGATCTGTTAAAAGCAAAACCATAAAAAAACTCAAAAACAATAAATAAGCCGTAATCTGTTATAGCCCATATCTTTGCTAGTTTTAACAGCCCAATATGAAAATAAGCCACAAAAGAAATAGGTTGTAAAAATGAGCAAGTGGAGATTTTTAAAGGAAAAAAGGATGGAAGCGGTGCTATTCTAAAAACAAGAAACAAGAAGAGACAAAACGAAAGAAAAAAAATAAACAACAAGGCCACGAGAAATTTTTGAAACATAATGTAACCCTTGCCCTTTTTGTGTTCTGAATATTTCTTTTATAGTCCTTTGACTATTTGACTTTTGTCAGTTTATTCAGATTTTGTGACATGTTGACGGTGATGATTTTTATGAGAATTGTGATGAATTGTGGTTTATTGTGATTAATAATCCATTTTTGAAGGTATTATTGTGTTATTTGTATTCCGGGTGGTTTGACCCGTGAATTTGTAAGAAATGCCAAAAAATGAGTCTGACACGTCGTTAATGTCCAAATGAGTTTTGAAAAGGTTTAAAGTGAAAATATGTCGTGTGAATACTCTAGGTTAATGGAAAACTATTTTTAAGGTGAATAAAAATGCTAATTAACTTTGGGGTAAATTTTACAGTTGAGTTTTACGAGCTTTTAAGTGATCCCGACACGAAAAGAAAGACCTGACACCCCCTAGGATCCCATATCCGGTCAAGGTAGTCAAGAGGGGACATGGAGGCTTAATTTTAGCTAATGTGTCTTAAGGTGTACAATTATATTCCTTCCACTATCTCTCATTATTCATTCATTATCAAAAAATAAAACACACACTTAAGTGTGTGTGCTTGTGTTCCTCCGCCCTCACCAACAACAATACACCATAAATTTTCTAACTTTGATCGAGAACGTGATATTTCGGGTTGATACGAGTGTTTGGGTATTCATTTAAACAACGTTTGGGTTGTCCGGTTCGTGTCGAAATATACATTTTTGAAGATTTTCTTGTAAGTTTACAAATTTAAATTTCGTTTTTCCTTTTGGGTTTATTTTGATGCATAGATGTTAGTTGTACAAGTTGATCGTTGTGAAAATTGATTTTTGGAAGTGAAATGAATAAAAAGGGTGTGTTTGGTTCGTTGGATTAAAAAAGGAAAAAAAGGGTTTTTGTAGTTTTGATGTTGTGGTCGTGATGGTTGAATAATATATGATGCTAGAATACTTATTTTTGATAGTAGCTTGTATAGCTTATTCAGGCTAATTTTAAGCTATTTCTTGGCTTATTTTGAGCTTATATGCCACGAACCATTCCCAAAATCACTAGGAAAGTGATTTTGATTATTTTTGTGTTATGGCATATGTTGTGGACTATTTTTGAGGCTTATGGTAGTAACCAAATGCGATACGTAGCTTATTAGCTTATTTTCAAGCTTAATATACGTATTTTTGAGCTAATGGACTCACGGCCCAATAAGTCTATTTAAGCCGTGGCTTAATAGGAGGGCTTATTGTGGTCCGGATTATTTTCTACTTATTGGTATATGCTTATATATGTAAATGGACCTTGATTTTGGACTTGGATTGTATTTTGGACTTATAAATATCTTAACGGACCCTTGTTGGGCATTAAAGCCCAATAAGCGATATTTAGTCGTTATGAGAGTTGTGTTGGACTTTTGAAAGTGAAAATGTATTTACGAAGTGATGTTGAACGATATTTTGGGAAAAACGTTTTAGTAAACGTCAAAGATTGAGATTTTGGAATTTTGTCGAAAAAGTGTCGAATTTATGAAAAATGTTGAAAATAAGGTTTGAAACCTTGGAAGTCGTTGTATGAGCGTACGAGTCATGTTGAAATTTCGTAAAAAGTTTATACTTAGAAATTTTCCTTAAAACATGATTTTTGATTTTTAAATAATAAAATATTATTTAATTATTTAATTATTTAATAAATTCACTAAAAGACAAAAAATATGATGTTAAGATTAATGTTTTCTTAACTTAGTACCGACAGTATAAATAGTTAGTACTGACAGTTATACTTAGTACCGACAATACAAAGTAGTAAGTACTGTTAGTTAGTTAGTACCGTTAGTAGAAAGTTAGTTAGTACCATTGAGAAGATATTTAAAAGATATTTATGAGATATTTTAGAAAAAGATATGTAAGCCTTTTAGGGTTCTACTAATCATGCCTATAAATGTACCTAATAATTTGATTGGTTGAATTTAAAAAGTGATTCGTAAGAATTTGGAGAATATTGATTTAGACATGTATATTTTATTTTAGGCATGTGTTTTTGAACGGCTACGTCTTCATCTTATATACACACACGACATCAGATCCATCACATCAACACATCGTTATCAGCATACCGATCATGGCATACCCCACATATTCATGGACTTTAGATGGAATGAGTAAAATTTAGAACTCTCGTAGTAACCGTGTCGATACAACTTCCCGTCTTGCTCAATGGCGTGTCGATGATTTCAGTTGTTCATCTAATCTCAAATCCCAGTCTTTCAAGAACGGAAGGCTTGAGACTGTAATACAAAAATAATATAATATATAATATATATATAATATATATATATATATCTTTTTCTTTCTTTTTAACTTTTCATTTTCCTAATTGCGCGCATGGTTACGGGTAGAGTACTAGAGTTTGCTATATTTGCAAATGATTATCAATTTAAATGTATCGAATATAAGCATATGCACAATAAGATAAGTTTTTTTTTTTTTTTTGGTTAAACATGGTTTCCGACCTTTTTGGCCGACTAATTTACGCGGTTTGATCCCACCGCCACACAGACTCAAACCAGGGAAAGCCCGCCTTTTTCAGGAGGCTAGCGTGACCACTTCAAGGTTGTTTGCACCTAGCATGAATTGAGCTTGAGCCCTCACACATATTAGAGTGATAGCCACAAGCCCTAGGCCACCTTTGAGTAGTTAATAGGAAAAAAAAATATGAAAGTACTTCCGTATATAATAAATTCAATAAGATAAAATAGTTTGATATGGACTAAAAAATAAGTGCCTATTCAGACCATTATCTCATCTTATAATTAGGGAGTCTTTGGGTAAAATAAAGGCTTATTAGAAGGGATTAAGGTGATTAGCTTTTTTAACCAAAAATAAATAAAAATAAAAACAAAAATAGAAAAAATCACAAGCTCTTTAAGATAAGCTTACTTTGTTTGTATTAGCTAGCTTATGACTTATAATGAACTAGCTTATAAGTTCTCATTGAGTGTTTGGATTAGCTTTCGATAGTCAGTTGACACTAATGTGCTTGGATAAGCTTGTGCTGGTAAGATAACCAAAAAACTAAATTTAGCTGAAGCCCATTAAAATGAGCCACCCTCTAAATACTTAAACTTATCCAAATACAACAATGGGCTTAATTCTTTCTGATATGCTATGAGCTAACTAGCACTCAAATAACTAACGTCAAACACCTCCTTACCACACTACCCGTAAGAAGCCTGAATATCTCTCGTTTCGAAATACATTTAAGCATTAAGCCTCTTAAATAAGCAATCCCAAACACCCCCTAAGTGGTATTTTATGGCTTTTTTATTTTCATTTTGGTAAATTCAAGGATTTAAAAAAACCGTTGGAAAAGAGGATAGCGGGGTTTCTCCAGCGATTCATTTTGTTTTTTACTCAAACCGGAGTATCATGGAGAAATGCTGCTTATTGCTTCCTTCAACATGCGTGTAGTCTCCTTGGTGGAAGGTCGCCAGACTTTGCTTTATGGAGGTAAGTCTAACCGACGCTTGGTTAAGACTGAAGAACATGATTTGAAAATACCATGGGCACGGTCTAACCAAAGGAGAAATTATTCAAATATTCTATCACGGTCTAGATGAACCCACTCAAAGAATGCTGAATGTAACTGCCGGAGGAATCTTCCTCTACAAAATTCCGAATCAAGCTTTTCAATTTCTTGATGACAAAGTCCTTTTCGAACTTGATTAGTCCAACAAACTCCAAATGAAACCCACTCAAAAATATGTTGCTTTCGCCGATGGAAGTAATAATGATAATTCTCGATTAATGGAAAAATTAGAAGCTTTAACTATAAAAAAAGATTCTCAATTCCAGAGCTTAAAGAGGAGATGCATGAGATGCGTAAGAATTATAACAACCGCGGTGGTAACCACACTTCTATGAACGACGACACGCCGATGTGTGAACGTCATAAAGCCAATTCCATCCAATCTGAAGGTTATCAAAACCAAGATTCTCATGATTCGTATTCTCACCAATCCCATCATGATCCTAATGGTCCCGAGAAATCGCTCAAAAAATTAAACAATGATGTGAGAAATGATCTCGAAGATTTTAAAAGATGTATCTGTAGCATGAGAACTGCTCATGATAAAAATTTTGACAGAGACGATCAATCTAAAACTGATTTCAAAAAATCAATTACTAAATTCTTGGATGGTCAAAGAGTTTCAAGTATGTTTGTCAAGAACAATGTTAACGATATAATTATGGTCAAAGAGTTAGAAATTTGTTTTTCAAAAATAATGTTAACGATATGATTTTAAAGATGAATCAAAATGAAAAGAATTTCCGAACTAAAATTAAAAATATGGAAAGAAAAAAAGATGAGTGGTCGAAATCTTAAAACATATCTTCAGAACAAACCGATAGGACTGAACCACCACCTTCTCCTCGAGCTCACACCGAGCACGTGAATGCTGTATTCACCAGGAGTGGAAAGTCCAATGATCCTTCGAAAACTCAAAAAGATCCACCACCTCCTATCATCGTTGAAGATAAACCAATTAAGACATCAAAAAAGGTCTGTCACGTGATAAAAACAAATGAATATCCATTCCGTAAGTATATACCAAAGACCCTGTACCCTCAACGTATAAAAGTAGATCATTCCCACTTGAACCGTATCATTAAGGAATCTTAAATCAAGTTAAGTATAATAATATTAATAGTAGTAATAGTAAATAATAATAATAAACCTATAAAAAAATAAAATATATACATATATATAACAAAAAAATACTTTGAAGTTTTTATGTATGTCACGCATTCGGCCGGTGTGTTTTTTACCTCGATTTCTGCATCCAAAAAGAAATTTATTGAACTTTGTGGGTGTGTTTGCTGGAAACCCTCACGAGACTATAACTCGTCCACTCGGGACACCGAGGGGTTTAAAGGCTTGTTGCATACGCTAAATGCAACCGATGGAGCTCATGAAAGTCGCTTTTGTATTAATGTTTATTCTGTAGTGTGTTTAATTAGGCAGATTACCTAAAACTAGAGGTGGAGCTTGGATGTGGTTTGGCATTTTTTACACTTGGAACTTATATAATTTAAGTATTATATACATTGGTAGAATATACACTCTTTGATGAGCTTTAATTTTAATTAATAATTTTTTTTTAAATTCTTTGATTGTTTATTTATTTTTCTATAATTATTTTTTAAAAATTTATTTATATGCTCTTTTTATAATTATGAAATTATGGGTTTTTTATTTTTACTTTGTTGTTATTCTGTTTTGCGCCATATCCATCATAATTCAACCAAGAACTTAAGAACCCCGGGAAGTACCATTTTCCCTTAATTTTCCCTATTTTCTATATTTATCAGTTCTCACAAAATTGCAAGGCAATGTTTAACCTAAGTGTGGAAGGGTAGCAAATAGGAAAAAAAATCATGTCTCTCTATTTTGCCCTGTAGAAAAATTAAACTTTCAACTGATATTTTTTGGAAAATTTAAAAAAAAAATTTATATATTGGTCGTTTTCCAAAAACTTAAAAATGCATACGCTTAGTAAGGCAAATCCAACCGGATTGACATTTTAAACTAGCACAAAATCATCCCACTTAAAATTGTAAGAAATTTAGCCTTAAAGAATTCAGGTATCCATCTTTGATACCCAAGATAATTAATTCTTTTAGCTTGTTCGAGTTAAGGAATGAGCAATCATGTGTATCTATTCCATCGTTATGGATGTGTATATGTGGTTTTGTCGCCTTTTCTGAGCAATGGTAGTTGTTGAAAGTTCTATGAGATGGGCCCGGTAATTAGTACTCCAGAACTGTGTAGTTTTGACGCATCATTTACTAGATCGTGGTGAGGTTAATTTATAGACAAAGTCGTATGATAAGAGGTGAAATAAATCCTCATGCAATCATGTATCTATAACACTCGCTTTTAGTGTAAGATCCCAATGTATCCCAAGAGCAAGAAAACTATGCTCGATGAAGAAGAAGTTTTGTGCCAGCCTTAGTTATCGCAGTATCTGCAATGAAAAGAAATCTTCAAGAAAAAAAAGAGAAAAGAAAGAGGAAAGAAATAAAATTCAAAGTATAAGGAAAAGTTCTTACACATGGAATCAAGTTTATGTTGTTCACTCTCATCATTATCACGTTTTGCCTCTTTGAGATTTTTGTCTAGGTGCTCACGCCGCAACGGGCATGTTTATGTGTCTAGTACAAGCATATGGTAGCGACCTAGATTATGTCTGCGCAATTGAGTGACTTCAAAAATATTAAACCCTATCTGAGTGACTCGTCTGAATTCAAAAACAAACACTTTCCCTATGTGAGGTGCTCTGTTATATGTCTATGCCTAAAACGTTATGTAACTGGTAAACACTTGTTAATGCTAAAATGATTTTTTTTCTCCACGTCACGATAAATGATTTATTTTCTCTCTTCGATTGCTTGAGGGCAAGAAATAAGCTAAGCGTGGAGGGATTTGATAACGCCTAAATTATATATGTTTTCTATGGCGTTATTTGTATATATTCTATCATTTCTCGTGAACTTTCGATACTTAAAAGCTTAAATTTCTTGCTGGTTCACTTGAAGACAATAAAAAACGTATCACTCAAGAAATTACACATTTTGAAAGACGAATACAAAGAGAAGAAAAGATATCAAGCTAAATGAACAAGAAGTACGCCATACTCCACCAATGTACGCCGCACTTACCGAAATAGCCAAAACCACCGCACTTACCTTTTGTGCGCCGCACTTTTCATCTGATGAGAAGAATAAATGAAGACTTTAATGCAAGTGCATTTACACCCCAAGTACGCCGCACATTCTTTTGTGTGCGCCGTACCTCATCCATCCCTCCCCAGCCCAACTCCCCTCTCTCCCACCGCACGCTCAACTCGCACGCCATCACGCTCTCAAAACTCCCAACTCCTCCTTCATCCGCACTCTCATCATCCCGACACACAACTACCTCCACCACACCCCCTCTGGGGGGGGTTGGGGGGGGGGGGGTCGGGGGGGGGGGGGGGGGGGGAGGGGAGGAGCCAATAGGGATGGGCGGGGGGGGGGGGGGTGGGCGATGGGGGGGGGTGGAGGGTGGGGTGGGGGGGGGGGGGGGGGGGTAGGGATTGGTGCGTGGGGCCCTGTAATTGTGGTATTTCGGGAATTGGTGTAGAGAGGTTGGAGTGGGTATGTCTGGGGGTTATTTGAAGGAAGATATGGTGAAATGAGCAGTTATATTGGGGAAAAGGCCGGCGCAGCACACTGAAACACATATATCATTATAGCGGAACGAAACGCACGGTAGCAGTGGCATATAAAGAGCTTAGGAGCGTCGAGAGATGGACCGCAACACCAAAGAGCAGATGGTGGGCGAGCGGCACTTGAGGGGCGGTGATAAAAATCAGCCACTTTTTCGTATGTTGTTGTCTCTTTTAGTGTGGTCTGTGTTTGTGTTCTGGCTGTTGTAAAGAGGCTAACGATGTATCTTCTTCTCATTCAAGATGAAAAATCGGCACGGAAGCACAAAAGAGTAAGTCGGGTGTATGTGGGCAGATTTTCCGTAAGCTACGCGGCGCTGACATTGGTGGAAGTGATGGCGGAACTTCGTGTTCATATTAAGCGCTCGGTAGCAAGCTTACTTCTCGTATGTAGTCTCGGCTGTGCAAATGGTGGATACTGTTTCTTTGCTAGTGCAGCACAGTTAGCCTGTATCGTCTATCAAAGTGAATCAGACAAGAAATTTAAAGCTGTCTTATAGTATCGAAAAGCTATCACCAGAAGAAATGATAAGAATATATCAAAATAACGCCATAGTAAATACATAATATATGATACTTACCGCTAGTTATATCAATCCCTCCACACGCATAGCCCAATATAATCCTGCCCTCAAGCTATCGACTAGAGATGAATAACATTAATGCATGAATCGTCGACAGTGGAAGACAAAAAAATCCAGATTCTAGCATAAACAGTTGTAAACCCAATTTTACATAAACGGCTTAACACTCGAGCACTCCAGACATATACTACACAAGCGCCCAATCACCTCACACCCTTCTAGTGGAAAGGGTGGATGGCTATTGAATGCAGACAGTCACGCAAAGGAGTTAATTCTGTTTCTCGAAGTCACTCAATCGCAACATAACAGCGCACTCGCTACAATTTATGCTACCTGCGCGAAACTCAGACCCATAAAATCAAATGCTCCAGTCCTCCCAAATATGGCGGCAGATGAGCAGACTCACAAATAACATTTATTGCTAGTGCATTTAATCACCAAGTGCGCCGCATAATGTTTTGTGTGTGCCGCACTTTTCACCCAAATTCAGCATATAAATAGAGGACGGATTTTCACTCTCAAATCACTCCTATCCATTCTTCTCATTCCATATCTCTTACACACACAAATCTCAATTCGTTTAGAACACTTAGAAGAAGTGTTTTTGGTGATCTTGGCTTGACAAACCAAGGAACCAAACACCCCTTCAAACCACCATCACCACCATCGACTACCACCACTCTCCACCATCAATTTCCATATGTTAATCCATTTAAGGAGGTGTTAGTGAAGTGTAATTCGAATCTATAAGTGATTGTGACAGAATTGTTCATAGTTTCTGGGTTTTGCTTTGAATATAATAAAGTATTCTTGAGAAATTCTTATGAAATCACCATCATTTTGCTGCTGGACATTTGGTTAGAATCTGGTTATCCTTTGAATATGATTTATTTGAATTGTTTGAGTCATAATGGTGATTTTGTTACTTCTTTGATTAGGTGTAGTACCTTGTGTTTGTTTTGGTAATATGTGTTCATGGATATGAGCGTTTGGATATGCGTTTATTGAGATGGTTTAAACATGATTTTCTAAGTGTAAAGGCTCAAAGGATACTTATAACCTTATGTTTAATCATTCCACTTAATATATTTGTTATAATAACTTATAAAGGCCGAAAGGATTTGTTGTTATTAATCGATATAATCACTAGTTTCTATTTAAAGGCCGAAAGGATTTATAACTTGTGATAACTCTATTTTTAATACTATTCCAAACACATCATTATCTAATTGATCATTGCCTAAACAAACATACCTTATTAATTTGCTTGAATCATCCTTTTTATTGCGTTCTTTACAATATTCGATATATGCAAGAGTTGGTTAATTTGATCCGTGACAATCTTATTAACCTTAGCACCTTAATTATAAACTATGAAAACTTCAAATCCGTGGAACGACTTGGAATTACCTAAAGCTATACTATACACGAACAGGTATACTTCCCGAGTGTTGTGTTTTTAATAAAAATCAGTATTTCTAGTATTATAAATTTAAAGCTTGCAAAACACACATCAAGTTTTTGGCGCCGCTGCCGGGGAATTATTTAAGTTATTATCAGTTTGTTGCTTGTTTTAGGTGCTGTTTTGTTTTACAAAATTTTCAAACTTACCGTACCGTTTTCTGGCAAACAGAAACCAAAAATCATTTTTTTTTCAAGAAGTACGCCGCACATCCTATTTGTGCACCGGTTTTCCTGAAAACCCAGAAAGTACGTCGTACTTTACCCAAGTACGCCGCACTTTCTGCAATTTTTCACAAACAGAATCTTATTTCAAAAAAAACAAAACCAAAACCCCCAATCTGCTAGTCTTAGGTTCTATAATCATTTGGAATTGTATTTGATCTGATTATATGCCTTGTGTGTTTGTAATTATCTAGTTTATCATTATATTTAAAAAAACATATAATTTCCAGAAAAGCCACCACACTTTTCCTAAAGTACGCCGTACCTATAAAAAAATAATCTTTTATTTATTTATCCTTATTTGCTATATATAATTAAATTAATATATATATATATATATATATATATATATATATATATATATATATATATATATATAAATCTATAAAAATAAAAAATTATAAAAAAATATATGAAAATAATTTATTTTATTTTGAATATTATCCTATTAGTCTTAATTATATATATAAAACTGTCTTTTTGCAAAATACTTAGCGTATGTATAAATCCAATATCTTTTGGAAAACAACTAGTAAGTCTAATATATAGATTTAATAAAATTTAAAAACTGGACTATATAAATTTAAAGATTATCCCAAAAGAATCCATTCGGGTCCGAATCTCTAACTAAGCATTCCTCCGGTAAATGATCTTTTTTCGCTATAAATAATACCTAAAAGAGGAATGTTTAACCCCAAACAATAATTCTCGATCCGTGATAATCACCTATGTGGGAGGATTGCTAAAGATTGGTATAGCACCGACTCCTAATTCTGCCATCATTCAACTCGATATTGATGACAACTTTGTTATCAATAGTACTCACTTAAATATGATTCTGGAAAATAAATTTGATGGTTATCTGCGGGCCGATCCGCATGACCATATCCGTGAATTTCTCGCAATCTGCAACATGTTCAGATATGGTAAAACTCAAAGTGAAGCTGTTAAGTCTTTTTGATATTTACCTTATTCCTCGGCGATAGGTAAAACCTGGATTAATGAACTTAATGAAGAGTCTATAACATCGTGGGAACAAATGAGAAAAGCTTTTATAAACAGATTCTTTCCACCTTCATTGTTTAACCTTCTTTTACTTGAAATCATAAATTTCTCTTAACTTGTATATGAAAGTCTAACCGAAGCCTGGTTACGACTAAAGAACATGCTTCGAAAATGCCATTGGCACGGTCTGACCAAAGGAGCTATTATTCAAAAAATTCAATCATGTCTAAATGAACCCACTCAAGGAATGCTGAACGTAACTCTGGAGGAATCCTTTTCTCTTTCTTACCTCCATACAAGAACTAGCACCAGAACAAAGCTTTTCAATTTACTCGAGGCCAAAGTCCCTTTTCGAACAAGATTGGCCATTAAATACTAAAAACAATCAATCATCGAAAATTCTGTTTCCTTTTTGATCGCTGGAATACGTTGTAATAATGATAATTCTCGATTTATGGAAAAATTGGAAGCTTTAACTATAAAAATGGATTCTTAATTTATAAGCTTGAAAGAAGAATTGCAAACCACCATCGACTACCACCACTCTCCACCATCAATTTCCAGATTTTAATCCATCCAAGGAGGTGTTAGTGAAGTTTAATTCGAATCTATTAGCGATTGTGACAAAATTGTTCATAGTTTATGGGTTTTGCTTTGAATATAATAAAGTGTTCTTGAGAAATTCTTATGAAATCACAATCATTTGCTCTTGGAATTTGGTATAATCTTGTTTATCCTTTGAATATGAATATTATTGAATTGTTTGAGTTCATAATGTGTTTTGTTACTTCTTTGATTATGGAGTAGTAATCTTGTATTTGTTTGGGCAATATGTGATCTTGGATATGGAGCGTTTGGATATGCGTTTATTGAGATGGGTTAAACATAATTTGTTCTAAGGTAAAGGCCGAAAAGGATACTATAAACTTAAGTTTTCTCATTCACTTAATACATGGGGTATAATAACTTATAAAGGCCGAAAAGAATTTGTTGATATTAATTGATTTATAACCAACGCATCAGAAAGTATATAGTATGTAAACACTTATCTTAAAAAATTTAGAAATATAATTATAAATTTATAATATGCTTACCGCAAACCCAAAACCGACATATAACATCTCAAATCGTCCATCAGCATCTGTATGAACAAGTGTGGATGTCTTTGCAGTTGCTTACAATGAACTTATTACCAATTTTAACCTTACGAGTGTATACGTTCCATTTGCAATCTAGTTGGGCACATTTAATACTATACCTCTGTGGACAAGATTTGATAACCGCATATTGAAAGGCTTCTCTTAAAGATTTTACACTATAGTGTACATGCATTTGTTTTTATTAGCAAAGTCATCACCTAATGATATACCATGGTATTCCACACGTGATTTTTTAATATAAGGTTGGGGAAGGGGCGGTGGAATAGGCATATGGGTAAAAGTGTTAAGCTGTCATTTTGGGAGGTTATCGGTTTGGTTATTATAATCATTAGGAAACAAAGACACATTAAGATCAAAATCATTAATAGGGGAACAACAACTTTTACCTGTTTGTATTCTTTGATTTTTTTAACACATAGTTTCTGAACTATCTTACTTTGCCCACAAACTTCGTTTACAAAGAATTGCACGTCATCTTCGTCCTTAACCTCAAAACCTTCCAAACCACATTTGTAGTATAAACTAAAATCATGGATGGAAATAATATCGAATTTCGTTTGGACATAAGCTAACAGGCCATGGTAATCAATATATTTTGGTAGTATAACTTGTCTCTTTGATGATTGAAACACAAGGGTAACCTTAAATTTGAAGTGACTAGGGAAAATCATATTATGTATTTACATAGTTTGTATGTGACAAATTTATAGTTAAATTTTTTATTATATAGTGTAGTATATTACATAATCAAATCAATTCCATCAACTACTGGTCGCCCTATGTCAATAAATACGTACCTAACCAAAAATTTAAATGGTCCTTATTGATTATTGTCTTTCAACCCAGGTCCTTGTACTTGTACTTCATTAACTTGAGGGACTTATTTTGTAAGTATTAATTTTAATATCCTTATATAAAGGAGGTAACTTGAGACATAAAACTAGAAACAAAATAACATAGTCTAAAAAACACAAACAGAAATCATGGTTCGTTGTCCTAGTTGTAAGGCCCAATTTATTATACGCATTTCATGGACTTCTGTAAATCCAGGGAGGAGATTTTATTGTTGTCCGATGATCAACCTATGTGGGAAAATGCTAAGATTGTAGCATCGACTCCTAATTCTGCCCTTGTTCAACCCAATGTTGATGACAACTTTGTTATCAATAGTACTCACTTAAATATGATTCGGAAAAATGTAGGATCGATATTCCTTAATGAAACACTGATATACTGTCAACTATGCGGAATCTAGTTGGCAGTACTTAAGAAGAACACACAATAGTTTCTCAAACGATTTCTTTTATAAACCTTTTGAATCTACCTCATAAATTGAAGATTACCTAATACAAGTGACTAAAATAAATTCTTAACTTCGTGTTTTTTTATGTTTGTTCTATATTCTATTATCTCCTAGAGGATCCTTTTATAGACCATAAGGATAAACTCTATAAGATGTACAGTCCTTGTATATCATAAACACTAATTGATACTTATCACTAATAACTGTTACAAGATAAATGCTAAAACAACCGTTTAAACTTTATAGTTCCTATATCCACGGCAGTACTTCGATCTTTGACTGGCAGTACCTTGACTTTCTACTTAGCAGTACTTTGATCTTTCATTTAGCAGTACTTTGACTTTTTCGTGGCAGAACTTTGACCTTTTGACTTGTATTTCCCAACAATCCTCCCCTAACTTGAATTCTACTTGCTTGACTTCAAGTTTCTTGATAGTTGGTCTTCTTTGTTCAGCATCAGTCTGGTTTGTCTTGAAAGCAGTTCTTGCCTTTAATATTTTTAAGCTTCATCCTTTGAGCAGTATCTTGTACACAATCTGTTTGAGTATCTTTAACTGAAACCTCTTATCTTGAACATACACATTTCTTCAAAAATCTTTGTCTTTGCCTCAAACAGATTGTTCTTCTCAGCAACATGAATGGATTTGATGAGCCTTTACCAAGTAGCCATTCACTCTTGGGCTAGTCAGTTCTTTGGTACCTAGAAAAGGTAATAATCCATGATGAACTGAAATACTTTCAACACTCAGAACATGATCATAGTGTGTTGTGTACTATATGACTTTTGGTAAGTCATTACAACATAAACGGATTTGATTAGTCTCTTACATGAAAGCCGTTTTGCTCTGGACTTAGTCAACTCTCAGTAATAAAACATTGGTTGAGTTGAGGACCATATAGTTTTGAGCCAAACTATTAAAGATAATCAAACGGATTTGAGTTACTCTTTACAATAAAGTCCGTTTGCTTTGGAGGAGTAGCCAATAATTCAGTGTAATACATGGTGTATGAATCACCATACAAATTTTTGGTAAATTGTTCAACCTATCACATATTTTGAGATGTCTGTACCAAAACTGTTTTTGATTTGGACTAGTCATTTCTTGTGTTTGTAAGACATGGTGAACTGATATTACCATTTGCTGTCGTGGTGGTTAACAACACTCAAATACCTTAAAAACAGTTTGATGTTTCCAAATATTTATGCTTAACCTTTTTTGCACACTCAAATCTTCACCATATTTCAAAAACAACTTTTTAACTAGCAGACCTTCATCATGGTACTGTTTGTTTAATACTCGAGCCAGTAATTTAAACAAGTACTGCTTTGTTCACCTTAGTTCATTATTATTCTTGTTTTTTTTTTTTAGCATTTCTTATCCGGTCTTTTATACTAACGTTTTTTTATTTATTTTTTCTTATTTTTTTAAATATGTTTATCAAAAGTAAGGGGGGGGTTATTTATAAAGAAAATTTTGATAAAACATACCAGTTGTTTAAGAATTGTCACCATTTGCAGTTGTCCATAAGATGAACAGATGTATCAAAGTAATGGCTGTCTCACTTTCATCTTCAACTCCATTCCATGTTCCTGCATCCTTATCATCAACTCTCTGATAGAGGATATATTCTCGCAGCCAGCATTTGATCATAGTGCCATCTTTCTATCTCTAGCGTATGCAATCCTGAAGATTCATGAATACCTCCGATCTTATGATTTCCATTCTTCTTGATCCTTCCAGAAAGTCATCTTCACTTGATTCAGTTCGTCCTCCCAAATAATGTTTAGATCACCCAGAAGCATCAAACCTAATCCGGTTGGAGGAATGTGCTCATAATAGTCATCAACAACTCGATATAGGTGATATAAATCATGTTTATCTAAGACATGCAGTGTCTCCCACAAAGTATCAAAAGCCCTAAAATGAGTATTTCTCTCGTGAATGATTAAGATACTCTCATCAGGTGAATCAATAACTTGGGAGCTCTGAATCATGGAGATTTCCTTCTAGTGACTCTTTATCGTGTACACTCTTCTCAAAGTCTAAACCCTAAGGTATTTATGTGCTCATTCAATTGGTTTCTGTTCTTAACTTAAGCTTCTTTGATGGCTGTTCTTCAGATATTGTAGCTTTCCTTTTCCTTAAGAGTCTTTTTGCATCTCTTTCCTTCAACATCTCACTTTCTTTCTCTGAAGTTACATTGATTAAAGTCTTTGAAGGAGTCTATAATAGATGCTTTGAACTTGTCATACAATTCCTTTCATTGTGGATACTTAAGTTTCTGCAAGTTTTTGTATCCTTGACCTTTTAAGAAACTCAACATTTGATTCCTTTCTTGAGCAAGAGAAGTAGGTTTCTTCAAAATAGTCTTTGACTTTGTTTTCTTCAATTCTTCCAACCTCTTTTTCTTTCTTCTTCTGCATCCCATTCAGCTTGAATTTTTCTAGCAACCTCCTCATCATTTGTAGTTTCCAAGGCTCTGATTTGTTGAAGAGTTAATTTCTTCTTTTTAGGTTCTTCAACCAGTATCCCTTTGCCTTTATCTTTAGGATCAGTACCTTGAGTTGGCTGTTGAGGTTGAGTTTGTATGGGACCAGGAATGCTCAAACCTCTTGGTCTAGAAATAGAAACAAGAACTTCAGCAGCATTACGTTGTTCTTCAGAGTCCATAACTTGAATTGGACGAAGTGGGCTTGAAGGACCTGCTTCCTCTTCAAAATTTAGGGTCCTTGGAGTAATAGTACTCTGTCTAGCAGTACTTTGAGTTGTCTCCAAATCCAATTCTTCTGTGTCTCCACTCCTTACATTAGAAGCTTCTTTCTCCTCAATATTGACTTTTTCAGTCTCATCACTTTTTCTTTCCAAATCAGGAGTAACAGCAGCATCTTGATTAGCAATATCATCAAAGAAAGGATGTGCTGTATCTTCTTCCTGAACATTATCTTCTTCCTGAACATTGTGCTCTTCAGACAAAGTTCCTTCATCCTTATTCCTCCCCAATTTGACTGAAGACACTTTCTTCTTATGCTTCTTTCTTCGTCTCTTTTGCTTCTTAAGGTTTTGATTCTCTACCCAAAGAGCATGATGCTTGACCACTGGCTGGACGAATTTGGACAATTTCTTGAGCTTGGCTTTGAGCTTGATTATTTGTTTAGCTTGAGAAAGAGTTTGCTTCTTGAGTCTCCTAACTTCCCTGTTCAAAGCATATATATCTAAAAGTCCCTCATCTCCTCCAGATGTTTGAAACGCATCTGTGGGAGTATAATCATTGGGAGATTTAGGAATAGAGGCAGCATCATGAGGTTCAGCCGTACCTTGGAAGTCAGCAGTCCTTTGTATTTCAGCAGTCCCTTGAGAGGTAGCAGTACCATGGAAGGAAGCAGTACCTTGTACTGAAGCAGTACCTTGAGAGTGAGCAGCACTTTGAGTTGGAGTGCCTTGAGCATCCCTTGCTGAAGTTGCAGCCCTAGAATGAGGACTAGTACTCTGTTCTTCCTCCGGGGGGGGGGGGGGGGGGTTGGAGGGGGGGGGGGGGGGGGGGGGGGGGGGCCCGGGGGGGGGGTTGGGCGGGGGGGGGGGGGGGGTGGGGCGGGTGGGAGGGGGCAGGGGGGCCGGGGGGGGGGGGGTGGGGGAAGCCATTGTGTGACTCACTTTCTAACATAGAGGAGTCACATAAGGTTGTATTCCTACATGAGAACTTAGTTACTATGTTCCTCTATTAATGTAAAAAACTTGGAAGGAAGTGAAAATGATGGTATAAAGTCCTGAGAGTCTGTCTACTCCCTCTAATGCTTGTTCAAAAATCAATTGAAAACGACTAGGATTACATAAGATATAAAAAGGTGTACATTTGAAAATATGTCCTAGCATCCAGTTAGAATCATCAAGGGAAATTAAATTTCGGTTTGTGGCAAGACCACAAGAGCAGAGGCAGAAAAATGTTTGTTAACCGAATTGTTCCCCATGAAGTGCTTCTTAGGAACTTAAACAGTGGAGGTAAGAATGAACTAAATACTCTCTACTGTGGGCTAAAAAGAGGTTTAGGAAGAAAAGTGAGTTGTGCTAAGATACCTCGTAGCCAATATCTCTGAGCACATCCCAAATGTCTTGCTTTTGGAATGCAATCAACTCCATTTGCATCATCAAAGAGTAGGTCAGTTTGTATGGTTCGCTTCACGAGATCAAAATCTTCTTGCCAGATACCTTGGCGCGGATGTTGAGGGAATGTCATTGACACTTTGAGAGTAGCGGTAGCCTTAAAATTGTTGAAGCCATGGGACCAATTAGATCAGATCAACCCAACAAAGGGTAATTAATGGAGCAAGCCAGTGAGAAAGTCGATGATTGGATAACAAAAATCAGCATCTGAGCCTGTCTTTTCCTACAACACGCAATCAAGTTGTGCTTGTTACATGTTGCGAATGTTTGCCTTTGAAGGGAACTAATGTGTGTAGGAGGTTATAATTTAAAAGAGTTATGAAAGAAAAGAGATAGAGTGTGAGAAATGCAATTCTGTTGAGTATTTTATAGGTTGTGTTGGATGACATTGAAAGTTACCATTGTAAAATACGTTTTTGCGCAAAAAACGTACGTTTTGCCGTTAGATTTTCCCTGACCCGAACGTTGAACAAGTACTTTGCTTTGTCTTAAGCTTTAGCTACTTTCTAAGACCAAGCAGGTACTTTTTGAGTCCTTGGGTTAGCAGTACTTTCAACACAAAAAGATGTCTAACTAAATATGTGCAAAACGAACAAACCTTCAACCTTGCAAACTCTCTCTTCAAATCAGGCAAATCTCTGAAAATCATTCATATTCCTCCCCTCATAGATAAGCTAGAGTGCTTCCAATATCCATTCTACCAAAAACAGTACTTAATTGTTCACCTAGTACTATATAGTGATCCTCCCCTCAAAGTTAGCTATGGGTTATCATCCCAATTGTTACCACCAAAAAGTTGATCTTGCTAAGTCCGAAGCCTTTGGTGAGTAAATCTATGCTACATTGTGATCAGTATAAACATATGACCACATTAATGAGCCTTTTTTTTTTTACTCATAACAATCTTGAATGAAGTGATGTGAATCTGACTATGCTTGTCTTTGAGTGAAAACAGGATTTTTCACAATGCAAATGGTGCTCTCATTGTCTATATGGATTTCAGTGTTCATGAAGTTAAATCCATAATCAAGTAGTTGATTTTGCATCCAAAGAACCTGAGCACAACAACTTGCAGCTGCGACATATTCTGCTTCTGTAGAGGAGATAGCCACAATTGTTTGTTTCTTGCATTGCCAAGAGACCAGTCTTCTTCACGTAGTTATTTGACAATCCTCCTGACGTTGATCTTCTATCATGGTTGTCCCCGGCATAGTCACTGTCTAAAAAAGCTTCCAAATGAAAAGGAGAGTCTTTAGGATACCATAAACCCAAGTTTGGTTGATGTTTGAGGTACCTAAAGATCCTTTTTTCGAATTTTTGACAGCTTACATTGTACGTTAAATGAGAAACCTTTGGAGTGACTTGAAACCTTGCACACAGACAACACGCATAACATTATGTCTGGTCTTGAAGCAGTTAAGTACATGAGACACCCAATCATAGAGGTAAGATCGTACATCAACATCTTCACCCCTTCTTCATCTTTCCTAGAGATTTATGAGCTTTCATTGGAGTTGATGCTGGCTTAATGGTTCTAAGGTCAAACTTGTGAGAAATGTCTTTCACTTATTTGTCTTTGGACTTAGAAAAATACCACCTTTGATTTGCTTGGACCTGAAGCCCTAAAAGAAAGTGAGTTCACCCATGGAACTCATCTTGAATTCCTTTTGCATAAGATCTTCAAAATCCTTCACCATAGAAGACTTGGTGGGATCCAAGATGAATTATTCATCAACATATACCTGTACCAACATGTTATATCTCTATCCTTTTCTTAATAAACAGAGTTTTTATCAATAGCCCCTCTCCTATATCCATGCTTCAAAAGAAAAGTTGAAAGTCTTTCATACCATGCTCTTTGGGCTTGATTGCCTAGGCACATAAGTGACTTTGACAATCTGTAGACCTTTGTTTGGTGATGAGCAGGATCTTCAAAACCTGGAGGCTGTTTGACATATACCTCTTCTGTGATGTTGCCATACAAAAATGCACTTTTGACATCCATCTGATAGACAGTAAGCCATGGAAAGTGCAAATGCCAAAAGAGTCTGATTTCCTGCTTCCAATTTGGCAACTGGTTGCCATAATACTTCATCATAATCCACACTTCTCTTGTATGTACCCATTGTGCAACTAGGCGTGCTTTGTTCTTGATAAATGGTACCGTTCATTCTCTCTTGTTTCTAAAAACCATTTAGTTCACAAATCACCCTCGTGCCTTCTGGTAGGTCACATAACAACCTTGCATCTTGTAGCTTGAATTGTAGCAGTTCTTCTTGCATCGCTTCAACCAACTTTCATTTGCTAAGACTTGAGAGACTTTCTTGGGTTCCTCTTGAGATAAGAAACAAGCAAACAAGCATGTTTGCTGATCTTTGTGGTTAGTTCTATTTTGCTTGTATATGAAAGACAGCAATGCTTGATGTTGGTTTGAGGTACTGTCTTGAAGCTTTCTTCTTGTTTGAACCCCAGCAGTACTTTTGCCAATAATTTGACTTTGAGGATGAATCTTATGAATTCTAAGTGTGGGAGTAGAGGGAACATCAATGGTAGGATCCATGTTGTTGTAGTCAGCTACTCCGCCTTCCTCAGCATCAAAAGAGTTTGTAGAGAAAATACCATCTTTTGGAGTATCATCATCAGAATCTGTAGGTGTATTGCCAGTACTTTGAGGAGGTGTATTAGCAGTACTTAGAGTGAAAGTACTGTCAACATGTTCTTTTCCCTTTGCAATAGATATTCTCCTCTTTTCCTCTTCAAAAGCAATCCTTTGATCATCATTATGAGCTTTGGCAAGAGATTCTTGATGCATCAAACTTACAAGCTCATCATGTAAAGCTTGTTCTTCAGTGGACAATGACACTTCTTTTGCAGCAGTACGTTCCCTCCCGGATGCATAGGCTGAAGCTGTATGAACAATGAACTGATTGTCATCTAAATCTTCATCTTCAATCACAGATATTCCTTGTTCATTTGAATCAGATAGTTTTCTCTCCTTACAGGATTGTAATTCATGATGGAGTTAAAAGGTCAGATCAAACATCCAATCAGACCCTTGTCCCTTTTGTTCTCCTGATTCTCAAAGGAATCAGTTGTTTACATGAAGACCAGTATTGAACCTTTCTTTGTTGACCCGTTATAGATTCTAAACCTTTGCTTGTTGTAGAGTATCCCAACAGGATTTCCTTCTTCTGACTCTTGCCATCAAACTTACCAAATGATTAGAGTATTTATAGTTATAGTCATGAGAGCTCAAAAGGTCTCATGAAAACTGATGTTAGAGATCTTCCCAATTCAAAATTTCATAAGGAGTCTTTCATTTGAGGTTTAGTCACCAATACTCTATTAAGCACATAACAAGCCAGTACTTGACTGCTTCAGGGCCCAAAATTGATAGGTGAAGGGAGTCTGCTAACTCGTTCTAGGCAGCTTCAAATAAGAGTCCTGTTCTTTCTTTCTGCAACACCATTTTGCTGTGAGAGTATCATGGCAATGTATTTCTCTCTCTGATTCCTTTCTTGGCACAAAACTCATTCATAGTTGATTCTTGAACTCTGTTCCTGATAACCGGTTTGGTCTTCACTTTATGTTCTTAGCCTGTTTTCCAAACCCACAATCAGATCATGAAGCATATCGTATGTCTCATCCTTGTAGGCCAAGAAAAACACCCAACTGAATTTGCTGCAGTCATCAGTGACCACCAAGCAGTACTTTTTCTTGTTTATACTCTCTACTGAAACAGGTAACCGAAATAAGTCATGTGGAGGCAAATTCAAGAGGTTCTCTGGGGGAACAGGGGGGTTTTACCCCCCCCCCCCCCCCCCCCTCCCCCCCCCCCCCCTCCCTCCCCCTCCCCCTCCACCCCCTCCCCCCCCCTCCCCACCTCCCCCCCCCCTCCCCCCCCCATTTCCTCAATCTTCTTGCAAGATGCCCTGTGCTGTTTTACCCTTTCTACATGCCAAACATGAGTGATCAAGCTTGAATGTCTTTGAAGGTAAACCCCTAACCAGATTGCCTTTAACCAACTTGTTGATATTTTTGAAGTTGACATGCCCCAGTCTTCTGTGCCATAGGACAGCTTCATCCTCTGTTGCCTTTGCAACCAAACAAGTGATTCCACCAGAGGGAATAATATTCTTTAGATCCAAGCTGTATACATCATTCTTTTCTAGGATACAATAAAGTGCTCTGAGAATTACCAAATCTCATCAACAACTTGAACTTTGGAGATAGGATAAGACATTCTTTATCTGTGAAGAGAACATTGTGCTTCTTATCACAGATTTGAGAAACAGATAAGAGATTAAACTTGAGCTCTTCCACATAGCTAACTTTCTCAAAATCTAAGCATGATGTCTTAATGGTTCCTTTTCCTGAGATTCTTCCACCTTTAGAGTCATTTCCAAAGCACATAACCGCCTTTGAAATCTCTAATCAGAAATTGTCCTTGTCTCCTGTCATACTTCCAGAGCATCCACTGTCAATGATAGCATAGTCCTTGAGATCTTCTTCTGGATTGCCCTGTACAACCAATTTCAAAGAATTAGACTCTTTTAGGGACCCAAGTCATAACTGACGTTGGATAAAGCCTATTTGGATGTTACATACTCAAATTGCTTGAGTGTGTAAGATCCTTTACCCCCTATTCATCAGAATCTTAGATAGTTCCTTTCGGTTTCCATGTCTTGTTTTAGGACTTATCATTGCACTCTTTTTGAAAGTTTGTGGAAGTATGCTTGTGGGATCCAACAAATACTTCCCTTTCTTACCCAGATAGGAGTAACATTTTCTTGGGTCTTTAGTGGTCTATGAGGAGTCCTTGTGTGGTAGAGAAGACTCGATGATGGTGTGTAACTGAGATATAGGTCTTCTATTATCCATCTTGGATAATCAACTTCCATCAGTTATTTATCCTTATTGTGAAAGTACTGCTGTGGTACTCTAGATCTAGCAGTACCTTGATAAGTCACATTAGCAGTACTTTTTGAAGGTACTGTTTGTGTCTTTTTGGATCTAGCAGTACTTAATCAACCATCCATTGTAAGTACTGATGATGGAAATATAAAGGATCTCCTTTGGTGAGGTAACCTAGAGTTTCTTGAGAAATTACTATGGTTCACTCTTTGGATGTTGTTCCAAACTGGTCTTGTTTCCCTTGAACCCTGTGTTCCCTTAGGTTTATGAGTTTGGGTGTGTTGGAAGGTTCTTTCATGTAGATTGCAGTCCTTAATAAGATGATTAGGACTGTAACATACAAAACATAATTTACCCCCTTTGTTCCCAAGTCCCTTTGTCCTAGATTCTTGACCAACACTGTTTTGACTGTTTTCAAAAGATGTTTCACTATTCTCTGAGTTAAAAGCAGTTTCCTTTTGACTTTCTGAAACATCAGTCTCTTCATCATCACTATCAACCCAATCTTCAATTATGACTTTATTTCTATCAATTGCTGATTGACTAGATTTTGTTTTCTCTTGATCAACAACTTTATTCCTAATGGCTAGTTCATCTATCCCTGTAAAGGATACATTTGCCCTAGGTGGAATAATTGTACCTGTAGGTGGAGGTACTGCTTTGTAGCTTTTCGCTCTTTGAAGTTTTCATATCGTAGAAATTCAGTCAAAGTTCATCCCCAGATGAAATTGTCATCCTTACCATACTATTACTAGACTCAATCCAAAACACAACACCCCTATTACATGACTTTCGACACATATTCTATGTTTGTTTTGGACTTGTTTTGAAGTACTCGAAGCATTTGACCGTTTTTTCAAGTTTTACTTTGAAATCATCTCGTCTTTTTAGGCTTGGTCTTAATTTCTTTTGTTTTTCTTCCAATTTCAAATCTCTTATCTTTAAGTCATATTCCATTTGTTCATACTTATCACCCCATGCATATTCATTCTTTTCATGTGTTTTAAGCATGACTTCTAATGACTCTAAGCTCATTTGATATCCTAGAATTTCAGTCCTAGCTCTTTGACAATATATCTCTTTCTGTTGATAGCTTTCAAGCAACTTTTTATAAGACTTACTACATTTGGAACAGTAAGGTACCTCTGAGTTTGTAGCCATCAAAGCTAGAGATACTGGTGCATCATCAGCTTTGTTGCTCCAGTCAAAATCAATTATTCAAGTCCTATCTTGGTCCAAAGAGTATGTGCTCTTGCATCAAAACTCTATGCTCAATTCTTGTTCAAGCTTCCAATTCAGTGGCTCCATAGCATAATGTCACTGTTCAGCATCAAATTCTTGGTCCAAATCAATATCTTCATTGTTGTCTGTTCGCCACCAAGGCTTTTGAGTTATGAATCTTCAATAGCCACAATCCTCTTTTCATTAAGACATTTTGCTCTGCTTTCCATTGGTATTTTGCAAATTACACTCTCTAGCAAAATGACCTATACTTGTGACAATTAAAGATTCAAATTTTTGACTTATCAAAAGTAATCCATTCTTTGGCTTGAGGTCAATGGATCTTCCTGTCTTCCTCATAATCTTCCTTATCTTTGCTGTATCATAGCCACTTGCAACGAATGTTCATTTCTTTCCATAGCATCTTCATCAATTTGCAGCAAGGTTCTTCATTCTCATGAGTTGTGGGCATAGATGCTTGTGAGCAAGAAGGAAACATAGATTTCATTGAGTAAGAAGCACAGTTGGGAGCAGTTGGCACCTTGCTCGAGATAGCTTGAGTATATTCTTTTGGGATATGTGCTGGTTCAGCAGTACTTTGTTTCAAAGTACTGCCCTTCTTTGATGCTTCGTTTCCTCCAAATCTTGCTTTTATGGTGAAACCTTTCATATGCTGAATCTAGTTCTTCCCTAGATCCAATGGTAAATGTCTCAAATTGTTGTTTCAACAGATTCTTTTGCATCTTCTTTGATGATTCGTTCTTGCCAAATCTTGCTTTTATGGCGTGTAAATTTTGTGGATAATAATTATCACCAAAGTTTTGATTATAGCACGGTTCCTGCTCATAGACAAGCGGTAACCGTGGCGGACAATCAAAACCATAGTGAGAATCGTTCCCATATAACTCACACGAGTATGATTCGTACTGGGGTTGTGGAGGGTGAGTGAAAACGTTTGGAGGATCATTGAAGGAGTTCGGATTAAGAGCATCGATGGATGAATTTCCATCTCTTGAAGAGCAAAAAAAAACAAAATCCTCCTCTAAGATTCTATCCACACCACTTGCAAGTACACTGTTGACAACGTACACCATCTTCTAACGGATCTCCATACCCAAAACAATAAAATTAGTCGAACGAAGATGTTTAGGGCTGTGAAGGTGGGTAGGAAAAATCAGGTGTTACATCATTTGAAATGGGATCGGGGTTACGGACAAACTCGTCTCCGAAACCCACATTAGTACATTGCTGACAATTTCCATCGTTAAACGGACCTCCACACCACGAGCACTTCGAAAACCAAGACATGTTATAGAATTATCAGATAAGGGGGTAGAGAGAATAAGAATTAAACGAATAAGAGGACAGAGAAGAATATTTATAGATTTTTAAAATAATACATAAGAAAAAGAAATTAAAGAAAGAAATTTTTTTTGTAACCGATAGTCAAAGGTGCACGGTAGCTCTCTAGAAAACGCACAAAGAAGCGGAGGAGCGGATAAGCATGTAGCGTTTTAAAAACCTTCTCCTTGCGGGTCGAAGTAAGATCGACCCTCCTTATACCGCTCTTATAGTTTGTTTTACTAAAGGTGAGCCGATTTGACAATTAACACACGGTTGTTTTTAATATTAAAATAAAAGAAAATAAAAATAGAAGAATAAAATATTTTTGAATTTTTATATAAAATAAAATGAAAACTTTCACGGGGAAAGGATCTTCAAGGCCCAAACACGAACAATCCCGTAAAAATCGCTACACCTCTCCCCGGCAACGGTGCCATTTTGATATTCTCGTTTTAAGATACGTATTAAACAAATAACCCTCAATAATGTATATATATAATACATATACATAAGCAAAGTATCATACAAATTATTCTTAGGAAATAATAATAAGTAATCAACACGGGTATCGTTCTTCTCGGTGAGAGGTGAATGGAAATCTACGTTCATGTTGAAAATCGAGCTTGATTGTCATTTAAGTTTTGGTTTTGGTTTCTAAATCTAATAACGCAAAGGGAAAGCATATAAAGGCACGCTAAACTAGAAAATTAAAGCAATTTAAAAATCTAAAGACATTTAAACACTTAACGATTAATTAACGACTAACAGACTAACGGAAAAATTATCAAAATAAACTCTAAAAACTTAAAATTGCAAATTTCTAAACTAAAATGCATTAATCTAAAATTTTAAAACACAGAAAATATTTTTTTGAATTTTTAAACTATTTAAAACTATTTTTAAAACTAAATAATACTAAAAATTAAATTAAAAATACTAAACTTAATCCTAAAATTTTGAGAAAATTTATAAAAATTCTAAATACTATTATTGAGGTTTATAAAGAAAAAGAGATCAATAAGCTCTAACCTATAAGCTGCTAAAAATCAAATAAGCCTAATAAGCTAAAAACGAAAATGCATATAACAATTAAATGGTGCAAGAGTTTTAACGAAAAAGACCCTAGGGCAGTTGGTTGAGGTGTTGTGTGTGTGAAGGGAAGGTCACAGGTTCGAGTCCTGTGACCTGCCTTTTTTCCAAAATCATTTTTGAAAAACCTAAAGAATAAGCTAAAATAAGCTAATTTAATTAAGATACTTATAACTAAAACTTATAAATAAGCTAGAAAAGATAGCTTAAAGCGACAGTTTGGTTTTATTATGGTTTTGAAAATAAACTAAACTGTTTAGTTTTTTTAAGACTCAATTAGCTATAAAAAACAAGCTGAAATCAGATCATGAGCTAGACTCAATAAGCACTAGTGACTAAAACCAAGCAAATAAAATAAGCTAAAAGACAAAAAAAAAGCAATAAGACAGCAGACTCTAAGGACACATTTTAAAGGATTTTTACCTAATTTTAAGCTAAGCTACAAGACAAATAAGCAATAGAAATAAGCTAAAAACTAAAAACAGATTAAGAACTAGTCTAAATAATAACAAATAAGCAGGATTTAAACACTTAAGTTTAGAAAATAAGCTAGAAAGTTAAAATGCAAATGACAGACTACACTAGTTGTTTTTGGTTTTTTCAAAGATAATTTAACAACTTTAAGCTAAAAATTAAGACTCAAAAGCTACTATTGACTACTTGAAAACTTAAAACAGATTGAAACCACACTATAATGAGCTAGATTAAGCAAAAATCATCCTAAATTAAGCTAGGGATTTCTCTCAAAAGATTTGCATAAAGAGGCCTTTTGCTTAAACCATTTACTATCTTTCTTCACAGTTACCATCTATCTAGCACAAAAGGATTTACCAAAACCAACTAACTCAAAACATATATATAATGAGATAAATGCAACTAGTTTTGAGCTCAAAAAGCACATCTCAAGCATTCATTTTATAAGATCTACCAACACAAGTAGTTTAGCATATCATTTGAACTAGCATACTTAAGATTTTGATCAAACAAACTGAAAACTCAACAAAACCTACTCTGAGCTTATAGAAACTAGCTTTAAAACTTAATAAGAGCCTTTGAAAACTGAATTGAAAGCCAAAAACATATTACACACTATTTTCACACTTTTTAAGCTCTTAACCTAAACACTTCTTTAAAATTTGATATTTCAATTTTAAGCTAAAACATATTAAACAGAGCTTTGATTAATGCAAACAGATTAAGAACTAGGGTAAATAAGCACAAATAAACAAAAACTTTAGAAATTTAAGCCCTAGATTATAAGCTACACAGATAAGCAATTATGACTTAAAATAGACAGTTTTAATGAAAACTTACATTAAGCTATATTTAAACTATAAACTAGATGCAATAAGCTAATACTAGACTAAATAAGCACAAATAAGCTATGCATAAGCAGAAATAAGCAGTTTAATAAGCAAACTAAGAAAATAAGCTAAAATGAGTACAGAGAGAAAGTACCTTGTCCTTTGCTCAAACAAGGACATATAAGTGCTCTTAGAGCTTATCTACAAGCTCCAGCTTGTTAGAAATAAGCTGGTAAAACCCATAAGCCCATCCCTTTCTGGCTTATCATCCAAAAAGCTCAAAAACACAATGCTTAACCAATTTGATGTATAATTTGAACAACTTGTACAAATAAGCTTGAGAAGCTTATTTGTACAAGTAAACACTAATTTAAGACTAAAACAGCTTAAAACATCTTATAGAACAGCTTATGAAAACTTATTATAACTTAATATGAATTTAAAGTAAATTTTTGCATAAGAGTAAAAGTTTTAATGTAAAAGGCAATTAATCTGAAAATATAACTTTTATTAATTCATAAAAACGAGTACAAAGCTGAAAAAGAAATACAAGTGAAAATTAAGCTATACTAATCTACTCCTAATCCTACACTACACTAGATAAGATTCATTGTGTGATATTCCTGGGTATTTATAGGCTGGAAGTGAAGCTTCTAGGTCTTGAGGAGCGTCCCCATCTTCAATCCTTAGCCCTTGATCAAAATCTATCTTCACATCCCATATTTTTAAGCGTTGGATCAAGTGCCAGTAAACCACAGCCAATGAAATTACTTGGGATCGCCAACATGGCTAAATGATGTCAGACGTGTCCAACCAATCTTCTAGAAGTACTCGTGTGTGTGGAGTGGAGTTTTAACCTGTGTTAATCGCTGCAGGGTAAGAATAAAAGTGATAGATGAACAGTGATTTTTTAGGCGCGTGTTGTTATAAATTTAACTTGGGCCAGGAATTGGTTTGGTGGGTTTGGGCTTTTACACTTGGGCTAGGAAATATGGATTGGATAAAGATTGATAGGATTTGAATTTTTTGGACTATTTAATTTAGGCTTAAGTTGTAATCATTCAATTGATAATGGGCTTACCCGGCCCATAAAACAGGTACGGGTTGGCCCATTAAAAATGAATACGCCTTCGGCTTCGCTTTCTCATGCTCTTCCAATCTCGTGCTTGGATTTGTCCAATTTGGCTTTGTTTTTGTCCATTTTTGATATATTTGTTACCTGCATAATACAATTTACAATACAAACAAATACAATGTATTTTCTATGTATTTTTTGTCATTTAAGCTCATTTTAATAAGGAAAAATGATATGTGATTAAACACATATCATTGGTTCAAGCAGCCATGCGAAGAGAATTCAATTATCTACAACCTTGAAAAAGGCCATGTGCTAAAAGTGACCAAAGTGCGGTTGTTTTACCTAAAGTGCGGCGCACTTTTAAGTCTGTGGAAAAATTAAAGGCAATTAAATGAAGATAGCTTTAATTCCTGATGTGCGGCGCACAAATAAGTTTGTGCGGCGGTTTTTGGCCCCTTAAAAGCCTATAAATACCCTCCTTGGCTCTCTCATTTCACACTCTCTCATACAAATCATTCTAGTTCGTTTAGAACACTTAGAATAGGTGTTTTTGGTGATCTTGGCTTGACAAACCAAGGAATCAAACACCCCTTCAAACTACCATCACCACCATCGACTACCACCACTCTCCACCATCAATTTCTATATTTTAATCCATCTAAGGAAGCAGTATTGGAGTGTAATTCGAATCTATAAGCGATTGTGACAGAATTGTTCATAGTTTTTGGGTTTATTTTGAATATACTATAGTTTTCATTAGGAAAACTTATGAAATCATCAACATTTGCTCTTGAAGTTGGTATAAATCTTGTTTATCTTCTGAATATGATCTTTACTAAATTCATGATGAATGTTATGTGTTTTGTTACTTGTTTGATCATGGAGTAGTCATCTTGTGTTTGTTTGGGCAATATGTGATCTTGGATATGGAGCGTTTGGATATGTGTTTATTAAATTGGTAAAACTTGTTTTATACAAGAATATAGGCCGAAAGGGTTCTTTTATATATGTGTTTAATCATTCCACTTAATATATTGGTTATAATAACTTATAAAGGCCGAAAGGATTTGTTGTTATTAATCGATATAATCACTCGTTATATTTAAAGGCCGAAAGGATTTGTAACTTGTGAAATCTTTATTTATAAACACTATCCTAAACACTTCATTGTCTTAGTGATCATTGCCTAAACAAACATACTTTAGTCATTGCTTGAATCATATTTTAATCGCTTTCTTTACAATATTCGATATATGCAAGATTTGGTTAATTGATCCGTGACAATATTATTAACCTTAGAACCTTAATTACAAACTGTGAAAACTTCAATTTCCATGGAACGACCTGGACTTACCTAATACTATATTACACTCGATAGGGTATACTTGCCCGGGTGTTGTGTTTTTAGTAAAAATCGGTATTTCTAGTATTATAAATTTAATTCTTAGAAAACACACATCGGCTACAAAGGTCTACTACATAAGCATCCCAGCATGTATGTGGACTAGATGCATCAACCATGGAGAACTATGCTGCTATTATCAACATGTGTCTTTCCGACAAAGCTGCAAGCAATGACAAATTGAGGAAATCCAGGATTGACATCCTTTGTGGAATGTTCTACAGGGAAAACATTGACTACCCTAAATTGATTTGGGAAGACTTTGCATTCCAGATTGACCACAAGCAGCTGAAGAAAGACAAACGTGAAAACGTGCCTTACCCCAAGTTCACCAAAATCATTATCAATCACTTCCTCTCTAAACACCAATCCCTTATCAAGCTACATTACTTGCACACCCACACAATTAAAGATGACGGTGTTGTAAGTAGATTGAAATTTGTATGTATTGGCGAAGACTTTCAGGAATATAGACTTCCCATTCCTGAGACTATGCTGACTGAAGGGATTAAGCAATCAGAGTCTTATCAGATGTTCATTAAATATTCCACTTGTCAAATTCCTCCCAAAAAGAGTAGAGGTATAGGTTCATAAGGGAAGAAGACTGCAGACACTTCTGAGGCTGATGTTGATGTTTCTGAAGAATCTAACTCTAAACCTGCTAGAAAACAAACTAGCATTAGAAAGGTAATTTAGAAGAAAGTCACAATTACTGCAGATGATAACATTATTCCTAAACCAGACGTTGCTTTGGAGTTAGGAAAATCTATAAGTTTAACTGAAGGTGCAGAAGAGGAAGCAGCAAGGCAAGTCCATGCTACTCATGCTAGGATTATGACTGAATCTGTCCCCGAACCTACCAAAAGAAGACCATCAGGTATTGCTTTTAGAGATACTTCTAGCGTGTCAAAGAATATGTCTTCTGATCCATCTCAGAAGGTCAAGGGTTGATGACATCAAATAATGTTACTTTTATAGCATCATTTATCCCATGTAAATAACCCATTTTGTATAATTATTGCAAAGAATTGTTACTTAATCGTTTTCATTTGTGAATTGCAGTAATTATGGAGTACTTGGTGAAGATTAGCAAAAAGGCAAAAATGATATCCTCACCCGGAGGAGAGAGGAAGTATAAGGAATCCACCGGATAGGTGAAATAAGGAATAAAAATCCAGATAACATATGTGAGGGAAAGATAATGGCGATCCTCAGAGGGTAATTTCACATATGTTGGAGAAAAATTTATCTCCTAAATCCCGGGGTTGAAAACTTTAGACATATATTCCTTCAGAATCATCTTTATCAGGTTTCATCTCTAAGCTTTTTGGGTCATGATCAAAAAACATCTCTGGAAGGAGATTAGGGATAATATTCTTAATAAGCAAACTCTTAAGATAGATTATGTCTCCTTCCGAGTTATAATAATCGTCCTCAAAATCCGTATAAACATCAAATTTTATTACTTTAAATTTCGCTCAAAATAAGTACTATCAGAGGGAGAGGAGATGATGGATCATTATTTAATAACTTCTTGAGTAGAAGAATGTCTCCCTCCGGATCAAAGTCGTCATTATCAATTTCCGATGGAATTGAATCACTTGTAAGACAAGCTTCGATTTCTTCCAAAATGAAATCACCACCCGGGTCAAAACATTCATCCTCGTTAACCTTGGAAAGAGGTGTGACTAGCAAAACTGGCTCATCAAGTTTAGAAACATAGGAGTCCTCACTCTCGATGTCTACTAAAACCTCATTAAAAAGAGGATTTACGTCACTAGAGATGTACTCATCATCAAATTCAAAAAGAGGGTTCGAATAAATTTATAATTTTCCTTCGGAACATCCTCCTCAGGAAGTGACTCGTCATCCCTAGAGGTAAAATCATTATTAGAATCGAAGAGAGGATTAGAGAAGGTCACGTAATTGCCACAAAAGGCAAATCACACTCTTTGTCACTATCGGATGTATTCTTGGACTCACTTGGGATTGGAATAAGATCCTCAATACTAGACTTTATGAATTCGTCCGATTCCTTTTCAGGAATAGTGCTAAGATGCTCACTCCTCATGATGAGAGAGTCCTCGGGCTCCATAGTCCGTAAGATGGGTGTGATTGCAATAGACGGAGGAATTTGAGAAATAACTTCATTCAAAAGAATAGTACTCTCCTCGTCATCATTGTCATCATCGTTATCTTCGTCATCATCGTTAGCCCTTGATCAAAATCTATCATCACATCCCATCTTTTTAAGCGTTGGATCATGTGCCAGCAAACCACAGCCAATAAAATTACCTGGGATCGCCAACGTGGCTAAATGGTGTCAGACGTGTCCAATCAATCTTCTAGAAGTACTCGTGTGTGTGGAGTAGAGTTTTAACCTGTGTTAATCGCTGCAGAGTAAGAATGAAAGTGATAAATGAATAGTGATTTTTTAGGCGCGTGTTATTATCTCATTTCTTGAGGAGGTGATTGATCGATGGGATACTATGAGGATCGGTTAAATGTGGAATAGTTAGAATTAGGCTCAAAGTAGTTTTGATTCATCGGTTGACACTGAAAACTCTCCTGAGGACCCCCACAGTTTTCATAACAAAGATATTGTTGTGGAAAACTTGGTGAATTTTGTGGATAATAATTATCGTAGCCTGGTTCATGCTCATAGACAAGCGGTACCCGTGGTGGACAATCGTAATCATAATGAGCGTCGTTCCCACATAATTCACACGAATATGATTCGTATTGGGGTTGTAGAGGGTGGTGTTGAAAATGTTTTGGAGGAATCATTTGGAAGAGTTCGGATTTCGGATCATAAATGGATGATATTTCCGTTTCTTTAAATCGAAAACAAACAAAATCCTCCTTTACGATTATATCCACACCACTTGCAAGTACACTGTTGACAACGTACACCATCTTCTAACGGATACACCCAAAACAATGAAATTGGTCGAACGAAGATGTTTAGGGCTGTGAGGGTGGGTAGGAAAAATAGGGTGTTTCATCATTTGAAATAGGATCGGGGTTTAAGAACAAACTCGTACTCCCGAAATTACATTGGTACAAAGCCGATAATTTCCACGTTAAACTGACTCACACCACGAGCACCTCGAAAACCAAGACATGTTGAAGAATTATCAGATAAGAGGGTAGAGTAGAATATGAAATAAACGAATAAGAGGACAAAGAAGAATATTTATAGATTTTTAAAATAATAAATAAGGAAAAGAAATTAAAGAAAGAAAAATATTTTTGGTAACCGATAGTCAAAGGTGCACGGTAGCTCTCTAGAAAACGCACAAAGAAGCGGAGGAGCAGGTAAGCATGAAGCGTTTTAAAAACCTTCTCCTTTGGGGTCGAAGTTCGTAGGATTGAGCCTCCTTATACCTCTCTTATAGTTTGTTAATCTAAAGGTGAGCCGATTTAACAATTGACAACACGGTTATTTTCAATATTAAAATAAAAGAAATAAAAATAGAAGTATAAAATATTTTTGTATTTTTATATAAAATAAAATGAAAACTTTCACGGGGAAAGGATCTTCAAGGCTCGAACACGAACAATCCCGTAAAAATAGCTACACCTCTCCCTAGCAGCGGCACCATTTTGATATTCCGTTTAAGATACGTATCAAACAAATAACCTTCAGTAATATATATATATATATATATATATATATATATATATATATATAAAATACATATACGTAAGCAAAGTTTCATACAAATTATTCTTAGAAAAGAATAATAAGTAATCAACACGGGTATCGTTCTCCTCGGTGAGAGGTGAATAGAAATCTACGTTCATGTTGTAAATCGAGCTTGATTGACATTTAAGTTTTGGTTTTGGCTTCTAAATCTACTAATGCGAAGTGGAAACTAATAAAGGCACGCTAAACTAGAAATTAAGGTAATTTAAAAATCCTAACGGCATTTAAGGTAATTAAAAACTAATTATTAACTAAAATTAACTAACTAATTAGCTAAAAATGACAAATTAAAATTCTAAAAACTCAAAATACAAATTTCTTAAACTAAATGGCTTAAACTAATTTTAAAAGACAGAAAATATATTTTTTTTTGAATTTTTAAACTAATTAATACTAAAAATTAAATTAAAAATACTAAACTTAATCCTAAAATTTTAAGAAAATTTATAAGAATACTTTAAGCTAAAAAGAAGGTTTACAAATGAAAAAGTTCAAATAAGCAGAAACCATTAAGCTATGAAAAATCAAATAAGCATAATAAGCTAAAACTAAAAGAGTTAATAAAAGAAACCAAACCCACCCTTATGACAGAAAAGTCCCAAGGGCGCGTTGGTTGAGGTGTTGGTGTGTTAAGGGGGAGGTCACAAGTTCGAACCCTATGACTTCCTTTCTGGTAAAAACAATATTTTTTTTATTTTCTTTCTGAAAAGTCTAAAGAACAAGTAAAAATAAGGAACTTTAATAAAGAGACTTAAGCCAGAACTTATTTATAAGCTAGGAAAAAGCTAATCAATATGACAGTAGGATTAAGACTAAATGACATTAAGCTAAAACTTGTATGGACTTCTAGGACACAATAAGCAATTAAAATACTTAAAAAAACTAAGAACAGATCCTAATCTAGACCTAATAAGCTCTGCTGACAGGAAATAAGAAATTTTAATAAGCTAAAAAGGAACCAAAACACTTTAAAATAGCAAACTCTAAGGACTCTTTAAATGACATTAACCACTATTTTAAGGTAGGCTTTAGGACAAATAAGCAAATAGAATAAGCTGGAATATGAAAACAGATTAAGACTAGGACCTAATAAGCACTAATGACTAGGAAAATAATGGCAAAAAGGATTAAGCTAAAACAATAAAGGCATTAAAAGATTAAGCCAAACCATAAAAAAGGACTTATAAAGGATTTTTGACCAATTTTAAACTAAGATTAAGAACTATTAAGCATTAAGTAAAAGCTAATAGTTAAAAACAAATAAAGACCTTTACTCTAAGAACACAAATAAGCTGGAACTAAGCACATTGGTTAAAGAAATAAGCTAGAAAATGACTTATGAAATGACAATTAACACTACTATTTTTGGCTTTTTGAAAATAAATAACAACTTAAAGCTTAATTTCAAGACTCAAAAACTAATCTAACAAACTGAAAAACTAAAAACAGATTGAAAACATTCCTAAATAAGCTAAATGCAAACAAATTTAATCTAAATCAAACTTTGTCTTGACCTCAAATGACCTGCATAATGGGGCTTTCTAAGAACTACTTGACAACTAACTACTACTTGACTGAATCTTATACTAAAATACTTAAAAGACTATTTCAAAGTAAACACACTCAAAACAGATTCAAATTGATGCTAGTGAAACTCATATTGTTTAAAAAAACAAAGCCCAAGTAGGATTATAAGAGATTTCTCAAATAAGCAATTTGAACCTTACTTTGACTAGCAGACTTGAAACATTGATGAAACAAGCTGCAAAACTTAACAAAACTAGTTCCTAGCTTATGAAATCTAACTTTTAAACCTATTTTGAGCTTATGAAATTCATTTCAATCATTAAAATTAGTTTGCACTACCTTTATCTATGCTAAAAATGCTTATCCCAAACACCCAGATTTTGAAATGCTAACCTTAAGCTTAAATAGACATAATTAAGCTCTAGAATGCCTAAACAGATTAAGCACTATGATAATAAAATACAAATAAGCAATAACCTAAAGAAAATAAGCACTTATCAATAAGCTAAACTAATAAGCTAATATAGACTTAAATCTAAGCAGTTTTACTAAAATTCAAATAAAACTACTTCTAGTACCAACCTAAAACATATTAATCTAACATTAAGAATAATAAGCACATATAAGCAACAATAAGCACAAATTAAGCAGAATAATAAGCTGACTAGAAAATTAAGCTAGGAAATGAAAAAGAGAAAGTACTTTGTCCTTTGCTCTAAACATGGACCACAAATGCTCAAAGGAGCTTATCTACAAGCTCCAGCTTGTTTAGAACAAGCTGGTAAAACCCATAAGCCCATCCATTATTCTCTTATCTTCTACAAAAACTAATTATGACTTTTTGAGTTTATTTGAGACAAACAGCTTATTCAATAATTTTAAGTGGATTTGAGTGATAAGCTTATTTAGTTAAGCTTAAAACAAGCTTAACTGAATAAGTGATAGCTTATTTGATGAAGTAAGCTTATTGAGCTTATTTAAGACATTTTGTAAATGAATTTGCATAAGAGTAAAATCACATAAGTTCAATACAATTTAAATGAAACTATAATTTTTATTAATGAAAAAGAGATTACAAGGCTTTTAAAATGAAATTACATTAATAAGCTAAAATTATACTAAATAAGCTACACTAAGCTAGATGATTATTCTGTGTGAAATCGCCCCTCTATTTATATTGTATGAGAGAAGGTTCTAGGCTTTCAGAAGCGTCTCATATGTTTCAATCTCGTCCCTTGATTCCAAATCCATCATCATAGCCTTGGATCCTTTCCACGTTTTTGCTCCAATCATAACCCTCACGATTGCCAGCATGGCAAGATAGTGTCAGACATGTCAGGACTTCTAGAAGCAAAGGGCGATTGGGTGTGGAGTGGTTTTACCTGTGTTACCCTGTGTAATTCTTTGGAGATAAAAAATGGGAGGGAGGAGGATGGGTGAATAGTGAAATTGACCCGTTCTTATAAAAGGTTGACTTGGACTGGATTGGACATGGGATTGGGCCTTTGTTTTATTTTATTTAGGCCGGATAAGGAAATGGATTTGGTAAAAGGATTTTGGACTTGGTATTGGATTTTGATTATAGTATAAATCTTAATAATAATGGGCTGACCCGACCCATGAAACGGGTACGGGTTGGCCCATTAAAAATGAATACGCCTTCGGCTTTGCTTTTTCACGCTCTTCTAATCTCGTGATCGGATTTATCCAATTTGGCTTTGTTTTTGTCCATTTTTGATATATCCGTTACCTGCACAATACAATTTACAATACAAACAAATACAATGTATTTTCTATGTATTTTTGGTCATTTAAGCTCATTTTAATAAGGAAAAATGATATGTGATTAAACACATATAAAAAATCTCCCATACTAAGCTATTGCCGTGTCCTCACGCAATGTCATATACACACATAAAAAACTAAAAATTTTAACCCCCTAGACTAATTACCTCAAAAAGTACCTAAGTGTTCATCTAAGGGGATTAAGAAATCACTAGTTTAAAACGCCCCGTTTTACCATTTTTATACATATGTAAACATTTATTATTATTACCATTTTTTCATTTTTTTATATATGATAACTTTAAAGATCACGGAACAAGAAACACTAAAAGGATAAATTCATCGTCCTCGATTTTTTACCCGCCCCAAACCAAGCTTAAAAATGAAATTATTGTTAAATACAAGTTAAGATGCTAACACTACTTATAAATGCTAATTGTGTGTGCATTAGCTACTTTCCGCTCCCTTATTCCTAAATCCTCTAAAGGTTTTATTTTTATTATTGGTGACAAATAAATTAAGTCCTTATTCATATAAAGTAAACCCGATTTAGACCATAATTAGTTTGAAATCCTTTCCTAAAGAGACGATATGGTGAGAATAAGGTCCACATTAAGGTTCTAATTTCGCATGATTTAGGGGTTATCCTTTTTATTTCATCCGAAACAACTCAACTACGAGTCCAGAGACAGAGGCTTTATTTAGATAACCCCGGTGTCGAAATTTGGCTGTATTATTATTATTATAGCAACATTATTAAACCCCACGGTCCTTTAAACAACTGCCACATCGGTATGCGAGCCGACCATGGTCCAGGAGTCTTATTTCGACCAGGAGATCCTCGACCTTTTTTAAGGATGCAACATCGGGAGCGAACCGACCAGATGCAACAAACTTTTATCAGTCTCGGATTTATTATTCTTACTATGGGCCTTTTTTTGAAGACTGCCACATCGGCAGCGAACCGACCAGAGATAGTAAACTTTTATCAGCCCATAGTTTTTATTATTATTATTATTACCTCCACCCTTTAAACGACTGTCATTATTATTACCTCCACGGTGGAATGGAATCACTTGTAAGACAAGCTTCGATTTCTTCCAAAACGAAATCACCACCCGGGTCAAAACACCCATCCTTATTAAGCTTGGAAAGAGGTGTGACTAGCAAATCCGGATCATCATGTTTAGAAACATAGGAGTCCTCGCTCTCGATGTCCTCTAACACCTCATTAGAAAGAGGATTTACGTCACTAAAGATGTACTCGTCATCAAATTCAAAAAGAGGGTTCGAATAAATTTTAAAATTTTCCTTTGGAACATCCTCCTCAGGAAGTGACTCGTCATCACTAGAGGTAAAATTATAATTATCATTGAAGAGAGAATTAGAGAAAGTCACGGAATTATCACAAAAAGGCAAATCACTCTCACTGTCATTATCGGATGTATCCTTGGACTCACTTGGGATTGGAACAAGGTCCTCAACACTAGACTTAATTACTTCGTCCTATTCCTTTTCCAGAATAGTGCGAAGATCCTTATCCCCCGTGATGAGACAGTCCTCAGGCTCCATAGTCGGTAAGACGGTTGTGATTGCAATAGACGGAGGAAGTTGAGAAATAATTTTATTCAAAGGAATAGTACTCTCCTCGTCATCATCGTCATCATCGTAAATAAAATTGAAACGTCACGAAGGCTCGGGAGTATGAGTACTAAGATTAGCCGCCTGCTCTCGTTGCTGAAGCTCTTTCTCCTTAGTGAGTTTATTAATTTCAATACTCATTTTATTAAATTTAGCCTTAAGCTCATCAATCTTAATTTCACATTCCCTTCTATAATAACATCTATTCTCTCATTACGATAATCTTTAATCTGAATTTGATTACTTATACTTTGCATTTCCTCTAAATGTTGCTGCTTCTGAAGCTCCATATCTTGTATACTCATTTCTTGAGGAGGTGATTGATCGATGGGATACTATGAGGGTTGGTCAAATGTGGAATAGTTAGAGATTAGCCGCAAGTTAGTTTTGATTCCCGGTTGAGCACTGAAAGCTCCCTGGAGACCCCCACAGTTTTCATAACAAAGATATTGTTGTGGAAAACTTGGTGAATTTTGTGGATAATAATTATCGTAGCCCGGTTCATGCTCATAGACAAGCGGTACCCGTGGTGGACAATCATAATCATAATGAGCGTTTGTTCCCTACATAAGTCGCTTCACACGATAAGATTCGAATTAGTTGTAGAGGGTGGGTGAAAATGTTTGGAGGATCATTGAAAGAGTTCGGATTAGGATCATCAATGGATGAATTTCCATCTCTTGAAGCGCAAAACAAACAAAATCCTCCTTTACGATTATATCCACACCACTTGCAAGTACACTGTTGACAACGTACACCATCTTCTAACGGATACACCCAAAACAATGAAATTGGTCGAACGAAGATGTTTAGGGCTGTGAGGGTGGGTAGGAAAAATAGGGTGTTTCATCATTTGAAATAGGATTGGGGTTACAGACAAACTCGTCTCCGAAACTTACATTGGTACAACGCCGATAATTTCCACCGTTAAACGGACCTCCACACCACGAGCACCTCGAAAACCAAGACATGTTGAAGAATTATCAGATAAGAGGGTAGAGTAGAATATGAATTAAACGAATAAGAGGACAAAGAAGAATATTTATAGATTTTTAAAATAATAAATAAGGAAAAGAAATTAAAGAAAGAAAAATATTTTTGGTAACCGATAGTCAAAGGTGCACGGTAGCTCTCTAGAAAACGCACAAAGAAGCGGAGGAGCAGGTAAGCATGAAGCGTTTTAAAAACCTTCTCCTTTTGGGTCGAAGTTCGTAGGATTGACCCTCCTTATACCTCTCTTATAGTTTGTTAATCTAAAGGTGAGCCGATTTAACAATTGACAACACGGTTATTTTCAATATTAAAATAAAAGAAAATAAAAATAGAAGTATAAAATATTTTTGTATTTTTATATAAAATAAAACGAAAACTTTCACGGGGAAAGGATCTTCAAGGCTCGAACACGAACAATCCTGTAAAAATCGCTACACCTCTCCCCGGCAGCGGCGCCATTTTGATATTCCGTTTAAGATACGTATCAAACAAATAACCTTCAATAATATATATATAGTAGGGATCCAATGAGAAGTAAATTAAAATAAGAAGTGGTAAGAAGTGACTAAAACCACACATTTAAGATACAACGACTTGCATTAGATGCATTTATATTCATCTAGATACAACATTTTGAGTTTCAAAAGTTAATTTGATGTGTGGGTGGTGCAAATTGATTTTCATGATTTTGACATATATAGAGGAACAAAAAATAAGAGAAATCATGAAATGCATGTAATATACATATATGCATCAAATTAAAAGCTAAAAAAACACCATTAAGACGCAGTATAACATGCTAAAAGATTATAAGAGATTCATCTAATTTAATTCGGTACATCTTGGATATGCGGTTATAGTTAGTTTTTATTCTTCTTATTTTAAGAAAACTTTTCATTTGATCCTAACTTTATATATATATATATATATAGATATATATATATATATATATATATATATATATATATATATATATATATATATATATATATACATATACATAAGCAAAGTATCATACAAATTATTCTTAGGAAAGAATAATAAGTAATCAACACGGGTATCGTTCTCCTCGGTGAGGGGTGAATGGAAATCTACGTTCATGTTGTAAATCGAGCTTGATTGTCATTTAAGTTTTGGTTTTGGCTTCTAAATCTACTAATGCGAAGAGGAAACTAATAAAGGCACGCTAAACTAGAAATTAAGGCAATTTAAAAATCCTAACGACATTTAAGGTAATTAAAAACTAATTATTAACTAAAATTAACTAACTAATTAGCTAAAAATGACAAATTAAAATTCTAAAAACTCAAAATGCAAATTTCTTAAACTAAATGACTTAAACTAATTTTAAAAGACAGAAAATATATATTTTTTTGAATTTTTAAACTAATTAAAACTATTTTTTAAATTAATTAATACTAAAAATTAAATTAAAAATACTAAACTTAATCCTAAAATTTTAAGAAAATTTATAAGAATACTTTAAGCTAAAAAGAAGGTTTACAAATGAAAAAGTTCAAATAAGCATAAACCATTAAGCTGTGAAAAATTAAATAAGCTAAAACTAAAAGTGTTAATAAAAGAAACCAAACCCACCCTTGTGACAGAAAAGTCCTAAGGGCGCGTTGGTTGAGGTGTTGGTGTGTTAAGGGGGAGGTCACAAGTTCGAACCTAGTGACTTCCTTTTTGGTAAAAACATTATTTTTTTAATTTTCTTTTTGAAAAAGCTAAAGAACAAGTAAAAATAAGAAACTTTAATAAAGAGACTTAAGCCAGAAGTTATTTATAAGCTAGGAAAAAGCTAATCAATATGACAGTCGGGATTAAGACTAAATGACATTAAGCTAAAACTTGTATGGACTTCTAGGACTCAATAAGCAATTAAAATACTTAAAAAACTAAGAACAGATCCTAATCTGGACCTAATAAGCTCTACTGACAAGAAATAAGCAAATTTAATAAGCTAAAAAGGAACCATAACACTTTAAAATAGCAGACTTTAAGGACTCTTTAAATGACATTAACCACTATTTTAAGCTAGGCTTTAAGACAAATAAGCAAATAGAATAAGCTAGAATATGAAAACAGATTAAGACTAGGACCTAATAAGCACTAATGACTCGGAAATAAGCAAAAAGAATAAGTTGAAACACTTAAAAGGCATTAAAGACATCAGACATAAAAAAGGACTTATAAAGGATTTTTGACCAATTTTAAACTAAGATTAAGAACTATTAAGCACTAAGTAAAAGCTAATAGTTAAAAACAGATAAAGACCTTTACTCTAAAAACACAAATAAGCTAGAACTAAGCACATTGGTTAAAGAAATAAGCTAGAAAAGGACTTATGAAATGACAGTTAACATTACTATTTTTGGCTTTTTGAAAATGAATGACAACTTGAAGCTTAATTTTAAGACTCAAAAACTAATCTAAAAACTAAAAAACTAAAAACAGATTAAAAACATTCCTAAATAAGCTAAATGTAAACAAATTTAATCTAAATCAAACTTTGTCTTGACCTCAAATGACCTGCATAATGGGGCTTTCTAAGAACTACTTGACAACTAACTACTACTTGACTGAATCTTGTACTAAAATACTTAAAAGACTATTTCAAAGTAAACACACTCAAAATAGATTCAAATTGATTCTAGTGAAACTCATATTGTTTAAAAAAAACAAAGAACAAGTAGGATTTTAAGAGATTTCTTAAATAAGCAATTTTAACTTTAATTTGACTGGCAGACTTGAAACTTTGATGAAACAAGCTACAAAACTTAACAAAACTAGTTCCTAGCTTATGAAATCTAGCTTTTAAACCTATTTTAAACTTAAGAAATTCATTTCAGTCACTAAAATAAGTTGCACTACCTTTATCTATGCTAAAAATGCTTATCCCAAACACCCCTTTAGATTTTAAAATTCTAACCTTAAGCTTAAACAGACATAATTAAGCTCTAGAATGCCTAAACAGAGTAAGAATTATGATAATAAAAGACAAATAAGCAATAACCTAAAGAAAATAAACACTTATCAATAAGCTAAACTAATAAGCTAATATAGACTTAAATCTAAGCAGTTTTACTAAAATTCAAATGAAACTACTTCTAAGCTACTAACTAAACATATTAAGCTAACATTAAGAATAATAAACAGATATAAGCAACAATAAGCACAAATTAAGCAGAATAATAACCTGACTAGAAAATTAAGCTAGGAAATGAAAAAGAGAAAGTACCTTGTCCTTTGCTCTAAACAAGGACCACAAATGCTCAAAGGAGCTTATCTACAAGCTCTAGCTTATTTAGAACAAGCTGGTAAAACCCATAAGCCCATCCATTACAGGCTTATCTTCCACAAAAGCTAATTATGACTTTTTGAGTTTATTTGAGACAAACAGCTTATTCAATAATTTTGAGTAGATTTGAGTGATAAGCTTATTCAGTTAAGCTTAAAACAAGCTTAACTGAATAAGTGATAGCTTATTAGATAAAGTGAGCTTATTGAGCTTATTTAGGACATTTTGTAAATGAATTTGCATAAGAATAAAATCAGATAAGTTTAACACAATTTAAATGAAACTACAATTTTTATTAATGAAAAAGAGATTACAAGGCTTTTAAAAGGAAATTACATTAATAAGCTAAAATTAAACTAAATAAGCTACTAAAAGCTACACTAAGCTAGATGATTCTTCTGTGTGAAATTTCCCCTCTATTTATAGTGTATGAGAGAAAGTTCTAGGCTTTCAGGAGCGTCTCATATGCTTTAATCTCGTCCCTTGATTCCAAATGCATCATCATAGCCTTGGATCCTCTCTACGTTTTTGCTCCAATCATTATGCAATTTTGGATTACCAGCGTGGCAAGGTAGTGTCAGACGTGTAAGGACTTCTAGAAGCAAAGGGCGAGTGGGTGTGGAGTGGTTTTACCTACGTTACCTTGTGTAATTCGTTGGAGATCAAAAAAATAGGAGGGAGGAGGTCGGGTGAATAGTAAAATTGGCCCGTTCTTATAAAAGGCTGACTTGGACTGGATTTGACATGGGATTGGGCCTTTATTTTATTTTATTTGGGTCGGATAAGGAAATGGATTTGGTTAAAAGAGTTTGGACTTGGTATTGGATTTTAATTATAGTATAAATCTTAATGGGCTGACCCGGCCCCTTAAACAGGTACGGGTTGGCCCATTTAAAGATGTATACGCCTTCGGCTTTGGTATCTCACACTCTTCCAATCCCATGCTCGGATTTGTCCATTTTAGCTTTGTTTTTGTCCATTTTTGATATATCCGTTACATGCACAATAAAATTCATAATACAAACAAATACAATGTATTTTATATGTATTTTCGTTCATTATTGGTCTTTTTAGCTTAATATTCAGAAATAAATGATGTGTGTTTAAGCACATATCAATAACCATTATGTGATCCCTACTTGCTTATATGTGCTTTACCTTTGCCTATACCTGATTAGTATTTTGCCTTAAATATTATTTGTCTTAATTATTATTTTGCATTAAATAATATTTTACTTAAGCCTATTTTGCCATAGTGCATATTTACTTTGCCATGAGTGCATATATTTATTTTGCCATGAGTGGATATTTATTTTGCCTTGAGTTAATTTTGTATCACGTTTACTTTTACGCTACATGCATCTCGCATCGTTTCATATAAAGGGTATTTATATAAACTGTTCATGTGGAGTGTTATGCTTGCTTCGAACATCCCTGTACCTGTTTATTCTTCGGACGAGAGCGTCGGGTCCTCGATTTCACTAGTTATTTAATCTGATACTAAGACAAAGATGATTGTCACTCCTGCTGATATTCCTGCTGTTATCCCTGAGGTTGCCCCAGAGGCAGAGGCGGCTACTGTCGCTTCACCTACTGGCATACTATATTTGATTATCCATTCCGATACTGAGTTAGATCCATCTGAGGATCCCCCATCACCAGACCATGCACTAGTTGCACCCGGTGTTTCTCTTTTCTTATCTGATGATCATTCTGAGTCCGAGCCACTTGAGGATTCATCTAAGGAGGACACATCAGAGCCATATGAGGCCACTATTAGTCGATGGAGAGCTGTTGTTATGGCATGTTCATCATCTTCCGCATCCACCCACCGGCATCTTTTCAGCTTATGACTACATCTCCTAGTTTACCTCACCGACCTGCTATCCTTGTACTACCTGGGCAGGAGATTCCTTCGGTCGACCTTATCGTACCTAGCCTAACGGGGTACGTAAGATATTGACTACAAGGAAGAGGGTACATCCATTTCCTGCACGCATACCGGCTAACCGTAGGAGGTCCTGTTATGTGTTCTCATCATCATCACCATCACCTCGTAAGAGGCGTAGAGTATCACCATATTCCTCATCATCATAATCATCATCATCTGAAGGACCGTGTCGCAAGAGAGGTAGGTCACCCACTACTTCCTTTTTACCACCTCGTAAGAGGTTGAGAGGTTCACCATCTGCAGTTCATCAGGAGACTAGCATCAAGGATAGTACCAAGAGAGGTTATGAGACTAATATTGAGGGTAGTATCAAGATTGGTCATGAGGCAGATATTGAGGCAGTTTCTGAGGCAGGTGCTGAGGTTGGTACCGAGGCTAGTGTTGGGGTTGTCGTTGAGATTGTTGTTGATGTTATTATTAAGCCCGACACCCTACATATCCTTCTCGTGCCAAATATCACTGAGCAATTAGATGACCATGAGGAGGTCATCCAAGAGATGTATGATCGCCTATTGGAGATGCCTCACCATAGGATGGAGGAGGTTGAGGAGGAGATTAAGACATTGACTAGTAGGCTTGAGACTGATGAGACAAAGAGGACTAACCTGCGTGAGCGGGTTAGGACCTTGGAGCTTAGTGAGTTGAGTCTCCGAGATACTCTGAGGGTTAAGAGGGAGAGACTTGTAGGAGTTCAGCGTCATTTGGGGTATGTTTCAGATGAGCTAAGATAGAGCAGGATGTCTCGCTTCGCTGACAGAGAGAGTTTGAGGAGGATCGAGACTTTCATGATTAGGCATCTTGGTTATCGCCTATAGTTTAGCTGCATCATGATTTATGTATCGACTAGCATTAGATATCAGTTATATTAGGATTAGATACTCTATTTTGTAAAAGGATTATGTAACAGACTATTCAGCTATGATATGCGACTTATCTATCTATTATTATTATTCCTTTTACATTTTCTATGAATGGTGTTAATATTTATTTTGTTTTGGAATTTTAGTGATGCTATTGTTTTTTATATCCTCGTTCATTATGATCTGAGTGTTACTCTTATCTAACGTTTATGGTGAATGCACCTCGTACAGAAATCTCACTATGAGTTCTATGTTTGTAATTTAGAATCATGCCTATTACACGATCCGGAATGACACCTGAAGCTATTGAGGAATTGATCACCCAACGTGTGGAAAAAGCATTAGCAACTTATGAGGCTAACTAAAATGTCAGGAACATAATCGAGAGTAGAGATGAGAATGAAGATGAGAATGAAGATGAGAATGAATATGAGAATGAAGGTGGAAATGGAAACGGAAACGGAGGTGGAAACATAAATGGAGGTGGAAACAGAAATGGAGGAGGAAATAGAAATTAGAATGGTTACAACAAAAATGAGAATGGAAATCATGGTGATAATGCGGGAGGAGCTATGCAAGCTGCCCGAGAGTGTACCTATAAGGAGTTCTTAAACTGTCAACCACTCAACTTCAAATAAGACTGAAGGAGCAGTTGGTTTGGCAAGATGGTTTGAAAAGATGGAATCTGTGTTCCATATCAGTAACTACACACTAAGACGTCAGGTGAAATATGCTACATGCAACTTGCAAAATGGTGCATTAACATGGTGGAATTCTCACAAGAGGACAGTTGGTACTGATGCTGCTTATGCAATGACATGGAAAGAACTCATGAAGTTGATGACTGAGGTGTATTGTCTAACAAACAAGATTTAGAAGATGGAGAGTAAACTATGGAAATTGACTGTGAAGGGCAACTATTTGACTGCTTATATCCAAAGGTTCTAAGAATTATCGTTGTTGTGTCCTAAGATGGTCCCTAAGGAAGAGGACAAGATTGAAAGGTTTATTCGGGGTCTTCCCCATAGCATTCAAGGGAATGTAACTTCGTTTGCACCAACAAGATTTCAAGATGCCGCCAGAATGGCAAACAGCTTAATGGACCAAAAGGTTCGTACAATTGCTGCAAAAAAAAGTTGAAAACAAAAAAAGTGGGATAATCACTCAAGAGACAACCATGTGCTCCAACAACCTTTCAAGAGACCCAATGTAGCAAGAGCCTACACTGCTTGGGTAAATGAGAAGAAAGCCTATGCAGGAAATTTTCCCTACTACAACAAGTGCAGGTTGCATCACACTAGGTCATGCACTATGAAGTATGGAAATTGCAAAAAGGTTGGTCACATGACGAGGGATAGTAAGACTCCTGCTGTTGCTGCTACTGCTAATCAGAGAGCTCCTTTGGCACATCAAAAGACTTCTGTGACTTGCTATGAATGTGGAAGGCAAGGTCATTACTGTAGTGAATATCCAAAGTTGAAAAACCAAAATTATGGAAATCAAGTAGGGAATGGGGAAGCTAGAGGTAGAGCTTATGCCCTTAAGGGAGGAGGAGAAGCCAACCAGGACCCAAATGTCATTACGGGTACATTTCTCCTCAATAATCGTTATGCTTCAATGTTATTTGATACACGTGCCGATAGAAGTTTTGTGTCGACTATGTTTAGCTCCTTAATTGATGTTTCCCCCATTACACTAGACACTAAGTATTCTGTTTTGTTAGCCGACGAAAAGATCATAGGAGTCGATACTATAATTTGAGGTTATACCCTAAATTTCCAAAACTATCCTTTCCATATCGACTTTATGCCCGTAGAGCTTGGTAGTTTTGACATGATCATCGGTATGGATTGGTTGACGAAGTACCACGCTGTAATTATTTGCGACAAGAAGATTGTTCGTGTCCCCTATGAAAATGAAGTTTTGACGAGTCAAGGTGATAGGAGTGAAGGCGGAAGAAATTCCAAATTGAATATTATCTCGTGCACCAAGACTCAAAAGTATATTAAAAAAGGATGCCACGTCTTTCTGGCACAGATTAATGAAAAGAAGACTGAAGACAAGTCAGAGGAGAAGCGGCTTGAAGACGTGTCGATCGTACAGATTTCCTAGAAGTCTTTCCGGATGACTTGCCAGTACTTCCACCAGCCCGACAAGTTGAATTTCAAATCGAATTAGTCCCCGGTGCTGCACCTATAGCATGAGCTCCGTATAGATTAGCCCCGTCAGAGATGCAAGAATTGTCCGTCCAATTACAAGAACTTTCGGACAAAGGCTTTCTAAGACCAAGTTCCTCACCTTAGGGAGCCCCGGTCTTATTTTTCAAAAATAAATACGGATCATTTAGAATTTGCATTGACTACCGTGAATTGAACAAGCTGTCTGTGAACAACCGATATCCGCTTCTAAGGATTGATGACTTGTTTGACCAACTACAAGGATCGAGTGTCTACTCTAAGATCGACCTGAGATCTGGTTATCACCAACTCAGAGTTCGAGAGGAAGACATTCCTAAGACGGTGTCCAGGACACATTATGATCATTATGAATTCCAAGTTATGCCTTTTGGATTGACCAACGCACTGGCGGTATTCATGAATTTGATGAATTGGGTGGCAAGCGTATCTGGATAAGTTCGTGATCGTATTCATCAATGATATTCTGATCTACTCCAAGAGTAAGTAAGAACATAAGGAACACCTTAAGTTAATCTTGGGATTATTTAAGAAGGAGGAATTATACGCCAAATTTTCAAAGTGCGAATTCTAGCTCTCGAAAGTGCAATTTCTCGGTCACGTGATTGATAGTGAAGGAATTCACGTTGATCCTGCTAAGATTGAGTCTATCAAGGATTAGGCATCGCCTAACACTCCCGTGGAAATTCGCCAATTCTTAGGTCTTGTCGGTTATTGCCGATGATTTATCAAAGGCTTCTTGAAGATCGCTAAGCCTATGACTAAGCTGACTCAGAAGAGCATGAAATTCAATTGGGGAGAGAAAAAAGAGGCGGCATTCCAGTTGTTAAAGCAAAAACTATGTAGTACGCCAATTCTATTGTTTCTAGAAAGAACTGACAACTTCGTGGTATATTGTGATACTTCACACAAGGGTTTAGGAGCAGTCTTAATTCCAAAGAAGAAAGTCATAGCTTACGCGTCCTGTCAACTTAAGATTCATGAGAAGAACTATATGACTCGTGATTTGGAGTTAGGAGCTGTAGTGTTCATTTTAAGATGTGGAGACACTACTTGTATGGCATGAAGTGTACCGTGTTCAATGATCACAAGAGTTTGCAACGTATCTTTTATCAGAAGGAGTTGAACATGAGACAACGTCGATGGTTGGAGTTGCTAGGTGATTATGATTGCGAGATTCGCAATCACCCTAGAAAGGCGAATGTGTTGGCTGATGCCTTAAGCCGAAAGGAAAGGGTTAAGCCTCTACGAGTTCGAGCCTTAGTTATGACCATTGATCTAAACCTTCCAACTCAAATTTTAAAAGCTCAAGCTGAAGCAATGAAGGAAGAGAATGTATCAGAAGAAAATCTCTATGGAATGAACAAAGACTTCGAGACTCGTGCCGATGAAACACTCTGTGTTGGGAAATGGAGTTGGTTACCACATTTTGGAGGATTAAGAGACTTGATCATGAATGAGTCACACAAGTCTAAGTACTCTATATACCCTTGTTTATATAAGATGTATCATGATCTCAAAAAGTTGTATTGGTGGCCCAATATGAAAGCGGAAATTGCCACCTATGTTAGTAAGTGTCTAACATGCGCAAAAGTTAAGGCAGAATACCAAAAACCATCTAGATTGTTGGTTCAACCAGAGATTCCCCAGTGGAAGTGGGAAAATATTATGATGGACTTTGTCACGAAGCTACCAAGAACGTCAAGTGGTCATGATACGATTTGGGTAGTTGTTGACCGACTCACAAAATCTGCACACTTAACCAATGAAAGAGACAGACTCAATGGATAAACTAACGATGGTTTACTTAAAGGAAGTAGTCTCAAGGCATGGGGTGCTAGTTTCAATTATTTCTAATAGAGATAGTAGATTCACCTCTCACTTCTGGCAGTCGCTCCAGAAAGCTTTAGGTACTCGTTTGAACATGAGCACCGCTTATCATCCCCAAACCGACGGTCAAAGTGAAAGGACCATTCAAACACTAGAGGATATGTTACGCGATTGCGTGATAGATTTCGGAAATGGTTGGGATAGACATTTGCCTCTAATAGAATTTTTGTATAACAACAACTATCATACGAGCATTAAGGCTGCACCATTTGAAGCATTGTATGGTCGTAAGTGTCGATCACCTATCTACTGGGCTGAGATTGGAGATAGCCAACTAACTGGCCAGAAATTATCCATGAAACGACTGAGAAGAACATTCAAATAAAGAACAGAATTCAAGCCACTCATGATCGCCAAAAGAGTTACGCCTATGTAAGGCGTAAACTACTAGAGTTTCAAGTTGGAGATATGGTCATACTAAAGGTGTCGCCATGGAAAGGGGTGATACGTTTCTTTAAACAGAGAAAGCTAAACCCGCGTTACGTTGGAACGTTCAAGATTTTAGCCAAAGTTGGAACTGTTGCATATCGACTCGAAATTTTGGAACAATTGAGCAGAGTCCATAGTATTTTTCACGTGTCAAATCTGAAGAAGTGTTTGTCTGATAAAACACTTGTTATACCCTTGGATGAGATTCAAATTGACGACAAGCTTAACTTCGTCGAGGAACCTGTCGAAATTATGGACCGGGAGGTCAAATGTCTGAAGCAAAGCCGCACTCCTATTATCAAGGTGCGATGGAATTCGAGGAGAGGTCATGAGTTTACATGGGGAAGTGAGGATCAATTCAGAAGGAAATACCCACACTTGTTTTCTAACCCTGTAACTACATCTAATACCACAACTTGAGCTTTAGGGACAAATCTCTCTTAACAAGGAAAGGATGTGACACTCCAAAAATTCACAGGTTAATATTTTAGCAATTTATGTGCACTAGTTTGACTTTTATAAGTTACGTGTTTAATTGGGCCTAAACCGGGAAGTTGTCCCGCATATAATTGATAAGCGTAATCGGATGCGTTCTGGCTTTCTATTTAACGTAGTATTTTGTCGACTATCGCGAGTACCTTGCAATTATATATTTAAATTATTATATTTCCTATCCGAAAGTTTCGCGTTTTCAATTTTTACGAGTTACGTGAACATTACTAGGAACATTACTTGAACATGCATGAAAATATCTTTAAGCATCAAATAATATCACATTGCATGAAAATTTGAAAATTTTGATCATGGTCCTCCCCCCTTTGGCTTGCTCTTCCGCCCACACCCCACACACCACCACCATGCACCAATTTTTTTGGCTAGCCATTTGTTTTGTCTCTCTTGGTACAAGTCTCTTCCTAAACCTTTGCAAATATGTTTCTTGTCTTTATCAAGAGCCCCTATACCATAGGATGCCATGAAGGGTGCAAGCATAAATGATCATGTCTAGGTTTATTTCACACATATCCTTTCTCTCTTAAGAAAAACACACATCAAAATAAAATCTCTTCTCCTTCTTTCTCTTTGTTTCTCGGCCGACCAATAACAAACACCCTTTTGGTGTTGATTTTTCTTGTTGCTTGAAGATTTTGGATTTAGAAATCTTGTGTAGTTCATTAGTACACATCCTTGGGTCATTAGTGCATCATTCGGGTTAATCTTTAGCGCACAAATCCACTATTTTTTTTATCAAACTTTGTAAGTAAACTTTTCTTAAATCTTTTTGTACTTTTATCATTTTCATCTCATATGAATATCATTTGTACTAGTTATTTACAAATTTTACAAGCAAAAGGTTTAGAAATCGAGTATATACATACATATATACACGTCATTTATATAAACTCCACCAACAAAAATGTATCACCATGTTTGTGTAATATATTTTCCTTCTTAAAGTGTGTAAAGAGTTTTCGTGTAGCTTATTTGTGTATACCTTGAGTTGTAGTTGGGGTAAAAGCATGGTCGTTGTGGAGTTGTTATGTCACTAGTTAGGTTATTGTCTTAAATCGATGGAAGAGGTAAGTATTAGATAGGCGAAGTTGGTTTTGTTGGTGAAAGTGATGAAAAAGTAGTATTTAGCGTAGTTTGTAGAGGGTTGTCCTATAAGCGCATTTTGGACAGCGGGAAGTTAGGTTTTGCAACATCTAATGATTATTTTGAAAACTAGACATTATAAGCTAAACGTGGCCGCTTGAATCACTAAAACGGATATATAACGAAAAAGTTATGTCCATTTGAATATCGCGTTAAATTTTGCAAAAGCTACAAAACTGCACATAAATATTGCTGAGGTCGCGTGTTCGAGCCCAGTTTTGGCCATCTAAACGTGTGAATTATTAAAATTTTAAAACAAAAAACTTTGTGGAAAACTAGAAGGGGGTTGAATAGTTTACCGCTTTTTGGTTTAATGTATGGTTAGTTTAAAAAAACTTAGATTTGACTTTATGTGAATTCAATATGTGCACAATATGAACAATACAACTAAATAAGTAAGTGATAACAAGATATGAAATAAAAATGCAAGACAAGAGATGAGAGTTAAAAAGATCAAACCACAACACAAGGATTTATAGTGGTTCGGTAACGAAGCACCTCTTCGCCCTACTCCACTCCCCGAGCAACAAAATCGGGAGTTTTTGTCACTATGTCAACACGCTCCCTTTAGGCGGAGAAAACCATACACAACTAAGCTTACACCGATTTTCGACACTAAGCCAAATGTCAAGTTCTAATCCTAGATAGAACCAATCTACCACACCTTTTGTATTTTGAGGACTAAAATACTAACCGCACTATCAAGACTTCACTTCACCAATACACTAAAACGATCACCCCGCTTTATCTAAACTCTTTTAACCGCACTATCAAGACTTCACTTCACCAATACACTAACATGATCACTCCGCTTTATCTAAACTCTTTACGATCACCATGATTTAACTAAACTTCCTATGATCACCATGATCTAACTAACCTTCCTATGATCACCACGATCTAACAACTATACACACCTTCACAATGTACATAAATAATTTACAAGATATAATACAATTGCAACAAAGTTACAAGGACACACACACTAAGCTATAATACTTCTTTACTTGATGGTAAGAAGTATTCTTATCTTGCACTTGAGGATATAAGCTTGGATCACTTGGAAACAAAGGCTTATGATTTAATGATCAAAGGAAAGAAAGAAATGTATAAAATGATTTAGAACAGAAAGAATGTGTGTGCAAGAGGTGAGAAAATCAGTAGAGATCAGTCCAGTAATTATAGGCAAAGATGAGAGATTTTTGTCTGGTCGGCCCCCTTAGCTCATGTGTCGTCCCCCTTATCACTAAGGGGGCCGCCCTTATATTTAATGGGGTCGCCCAGGCTAAGACACTCCCCTTTTTTTGTCTTTTCCAAGGGAGGTGTTTTCTAAAACATTTCTAGCCGTTTTAGGTAGAAAGTTTAAATTCAAAATATTTATTTTGAATAAAACATTTCTATTAAATGTAAAAATGTTTTGTAAAATTTATAAACATGTTTGTAACATTTTTCTAAAAAAATATGAGGTTGAATAAAAATTCTTTTGATTATAAAATGCTTTAAGCATTTATTTATTCATACCTTTAAGTGATTAAATTTTCGAAATAAAATTTACAACTAATTACTTGTTTACGTTTAATTTTACATTGAGCGTTTTTATATATTATGATTATCAAAACGTAGAGAGATCGAAAAATATTAATAATGTTTTTAGGCATTATTTCTATCAATAATCTCCCCCTTTTTGATGATTACAAAATTTAAACTCATTAAATGTAAAATTATTTTTAAGCAAGTATTTAGTGAGTTTTATTTCCATTTCTCCCCTTTTTTGTAGAATCAAAAAGTGTTAGGACTTAAAAGACTTTAAGGATTCTTAGATTTACTACTGCACATGTACATAATGGAAATAATGCTAAGTAGTTAGTACTGGTAGTATAAAGTTACCACTGTTAGTTACTACTGTTAGTATAATTTAGTACTGATAGCATAAAGTTACTGTTGTTAGTTAAAGTTAACACTACTCAGAGTTGAAGACTGAAATATAAGCTAAGTAGTTAGTGCTGCTAGTAGTAATGTTAAGACTGCTAGTACATGTTACTACTGTAAGTACATATTAGTACTGCTAGTACTAATGTTACTACTGCTTATGTTTATTTGTGCTGCTGGTACAAATAGTTTATGCTGCTGGATTACAACTGCTAGAAGACTTACTACTGTCAAGAGGATAAAGACGGTTTAAAGAGATAAAGATTGTTTGGAGAACAAGAATACTTGTGAAGATAAGTATTGAGATATTTTTGTACAAGATATGTATAATGTATTTGTTTAAGAGATTACGTTTATGTTTAAAAAAGATTATGATATCTAAGGAATGTATTGTAAGCCGACTAGGACTCCTTAGTCTATAAAAGGAGGCTCTAAGGCATTAGTTGAGATATAATTTTACGAGTTTTCATAGTTGTCAAGTCAATTTAGAAAAGCTTCAAGGTTGTAAACCCTAGTATTAGTGAAGAGTACTCGTATTATGGATCTAATAATATTGGAGCGTTTGGTTATATCTTTGTTTATTCACAATTACTGTTTTATTCATAATACTTCTAGGTATTAAGGTGTAGATTCCGCATACACTTTAGTATACATACAAAGTTTCTACAATAAGTTATTTTGGATTTATCCAAGGTAATTTAACCTTAGACAACCTAAGGAATCGATCAAGGATTAGGATCAACAAAAAGGCTTCATCGATTAATACGCGTAAAATCAATGGAATAATCGCTCCCCTTGACGTGTACTCCCCCTCATTCGAGGACACCAAGGAATCGAGCTATGGAAACTTTGCTACAAAAACAAGTTAGAAGAACA